>JAGDQP010002616.1:0-64976 GCA_022664845.1 Lepisma saccharinum | reverse complement strand
AATAATAATAATAATAATAATAATAATAATAATAATAATAATAATAATAATAATAATAATAATAATAATAATAAGGTGGTCAACGTATAAATAAGAAGTCCTTCATTAGTTAACATTTGGATGTCACTGATTATAAGCAGTTTGTGGGAAAGACATGAGAAGTTCTTAGAAAAGAGAATTCTAAGTAATGTATGAACTATTGTTGGTAAGAAGTACTGTCGAGTTTACAGTTTTAATTAATGTCATCTTCACCCCCAACGAGTTACTTTGAATCTATGGTTATCCAAATAAAAGAATCTGATTAAAATGGAGACACAAACTGTAATCTATTGAATCAGTTTAGTTAATGTTAGGTTATATCGCGATTGCTTTAGTAAGATAAAATACCTACAAGGAAAGGTACCCAGGTGTAACACGCCGATTGTGATAAGACTGCACAGCCATACAGAGCATCGAAAAAGAAGCGACACGCATATTTTATATCTGACAACAACCGTATTGGAAGGGTCAAATAGTGGGATAAACATGGGGTCAAAATGAGATAGTGTGGAATATTGCGGGAACGAGAAGGGATATCGGAAGAGGTTAAATGTACGAAATACTACATATAGTCAACGCAAGGCAGTGAGGTAGAAAACACCCATGCGAAGGAAGCAAAGCATCCGGAAATGGACCAATCACGTGTACAACATTGGCATAATGTGCTACGGAAATAAGCGATGAGGGTGAAGAAAGGTGCAGGATGTAAAGAGCGGGAAGAAAGAAGAAACGAAAACGGAAAATACGTGTTTTGCTTTATATGCATAGGTTCCCCGTATAGGAAAGAGTCGCAGATTCATCTCAATGCACGAAGACGGAAGAGCGCACAGTACGGATGCAAACACCGTGTGTATAGGAAACCAGCGAGACAGTACTGCACAGTGGGTGGCATATATCGCGTAATGGGAACAGCGATGAGATGCATGCTGGAAACGAAAAAGTGTGTGGGCAGTAGTAACACAAAAAAAATGCATTGCACACTAGAATGTAATAGAAGGTGAACCACATATGTAAGATAAACAGCAACAGTAATATCTTACTGAAATATTATTTTTGTGCGACTTATCAAGAGGAAGCGACTTGTTTCCAGCATACACCGCTGCATACTATTATGTTCTACGTACATATGTACGCGTATTTTCGTAGTGATATCATGTTGGTATTCATATGTGGTACTGATATTGCTGTTGATCCTACATATGTGTACCACCTGGTGATTGGTCCACTTCCGGCTGTTCTGCTTTCTTCGCATGGGTGCGTTATACCTCATTGCCTTGGGTTGACTATGGGTAGTATTTTGTACATTTAACCTTTTCCGATATCTCTTCTCGTTCTCGCAATATTACACACAATCTCATTTTGACACCATGTTTATACCACTATTTGACCCTTTCAATGCGGCTGTTGGCCGATATAAAAATACGTGTCGCTTCTTTTTCGATGTTCTGTATGTCTGTGCAATCTTATCACAATCGGCGTGTTACATCTGGGTACCCTTCCTTGTTAGTTAATGTTATCTCCTAAGTAATTGGATTTGAGTGAACTATTTGAAGGGATAATGTATACTCATCCTAAGATAACAAGAGGCTCAATATCTATCACTTTAGCGCGGCTAGGAAGCGCTCTCAAGATGGCATCTACTTTCAGTAAATTAGAACCTTGTGACGTAGAAAATGGTGACATTCGAAAGCATTTAGACCGATGCGAATGCTTGTGCATAGCAAATAAAATAGATGAAATAAGAAGAGTCTCCACAATACTGGCAGTAATTGGTCAGACAACGTATGAAACATTGCATAATTTATGCGCAGTAGGGTCGGTATCTTCTAAAACGTCTTGCGAATTGAAAGACATTTTGCTAAACTGCATGATAAAGAAATAAATGAGATAGTGACATGCTACTTTTTTCACTATCTGTATCAGTTACCACATCAATCAATAAATAATTATGTGTTGATATGAAAGAAGAATATAGTTCAGTGCCAGTATGGGGCATACGATGATGTGATGTTAAGAGACCAACTAGTATGCGGAGTACATAATGAGAATTTAAGAAAAAGGTTATTATCGGAAAGAGGGTTAACAGGATTAAGAGGATCAATAAGAGGAGGAAAGGCACTTAATACGTGCTCTTGATATAGCTATTTCCATTGAACAGGAAAAATTGATGCTACTTCGTTTACAAGGTAGCATTCATGTAGTATCTGATCGGAATAAATTTAACACAAATAAACCTAAGAAAACCAATGGAAAAGCTCCGAAATTTGTTATAAATTGTTGGAGATGCACAGGTTCGCAACCGATTCGAGAATTTCTAGTTTTTCATGCAGAATGCTTCGTATCTCGTATGAAAGTTCATTGTACTAGATCAAGAGCATATAAAGGTCATCGCCTAGAAATAAATTCAAATCTAGTAATAATCATTTGATACAAGAGCATATTACAAATACGTCGATGCGTTGAATATAATGACTATGAATGATATTTTGTTGATATTACCGGAAGCATAACAATAAAAATGATTGATGATAATGAAACTAACAAAGTTCTCAAGAATACACATAAGGAAGACTTACTAAGACAATTAATTAATAACCAGGAAATAATTATGCATTTTCTGAAAACCTCTTTGCAGATGGTGTCTGTTACACATTCAGAGTTGCATCAATCAAGGTACGATTTTCTATAACAAAGTAATTCAACGAATGATAGCATTGATGATCAGGAACATTCTTCTATGAATAATTCTTTAAGTTTCAATGATAGACATTTAGTCCAAAACATTACAATACAGAGTGACGTAGTGAAGATCAAGGTTGCGAAGAAGATTAGCAAGGAAGAAGACTTAGTAATTGAACCTACACGGCAACACTTGAGTGATACAATTAATAATCAGTCGATCAACGATCAACGAATTCAGTCATAATTCAGAAAAAAGAAGTTGAAGAAGAAATGAAGGTTAACCAGAGGGAACCTTCAGTAAGTATCAACAAAACAACAAATCTGGAAGGTTGTGTTAATAAAAAGAAGAAGAAAAAGAAGAACAAGCAAAAATAATATCATTCAGGAACAGATATAGGAAATTAAAGGGTTATGGATAAACTGATGGAGAATTGGTGCAATGATGAATCGAGAATGAGACAACAAATTACCGATGACAATTTTGAAAAAGGATATGTGGAAGGTCTTTCCAATTAGTTGCAACCTAGGAATATAATAACTTGTACGCCGTATGAATCTTAAGAACGTTGATCAGTTCTTAACATTAAGTTGGTTGATAAGCTCGAAAGTTTGTAGAGATTACTTTTGTGTATTTTGCATTATTATTTGTAATTTTGAGTCGTTGTTTATTATGTAAGTTGATTAATTGGTTTGTCATGTTTTAGGTGAGAGAGGGAAGAGTGCAAGGTGGCACCGATTATTATGGGACAAAGGACATCTAATTTAAACAATGAGGTCCTTGATCAATTTCAGTAAGGAAATAAGTAAACTTCATCAGTTGTTTCTTTAATTATAATAGAAGATGTTACGACTATCGTGTTCAGGGTGAATATATAAATAAAAAAGAGGTTATTCGATAATAAGAATAATAAGGAGGAGGAGGTCAACGTATAAATAAGAAGTTCTTCATTAGTTAATATTTGGATGTCATTGATTATAAGAAGTTTGTGGGAAAGACATGAGAAGTTCTAAGAGAAGAAAAATTCTAAGTAATGTATTAATACTGGATAAACTATTGCTGGTAAGAAGTACTATAGAGTTTACAGTTGTAATTAATGTCATCTTCACCCCAACGTATTACTTTGAATCTATAGTCTTCCAAAAAAAAGAATCTGATTAAAATGGAGACACAGAATCTAACCTATTGAATGAGTTTAGTTAATGTTATTTTAGATCACGATTGCTTGAATAAGATAGAATACTTAATCCTGTGTGCTAAGTACTTAAATTTGAGTGAGCTATTTGAAGGGTCAGTAGTGTACACTCAGCCCAAGATAACAAGAGGCTCAATATCTATAAGAATAGGGAGTACATTCTTTTCGTAAGGGAGTGAACGATAACTTGCTGACGAGAGTAGCAAATATAGTGCCCAATTTGATACATCACCAAATTTTCAATTTTAGATCGGCGTTCCCTCTAAACGTTACGTAGCTGTTAACAGGAAATAGAGAGTACATTATTTTCTTTACGAAGTGAACGAAAACGGATGACATCACCAGCGAATGTCACTTCACACAGGTGACCTGGTCCATTTCGGATAGTTGAGGCCTCTAATCGTCAGAGGGCTATTAGGGAGAAATAGAAACTACATCAATTTCGGTAGGGAGTAGACTATAATTTGCTCTCGGCGCCACAAATTATAGGGTGTAATTTGACACATTCCTATTTTTACAATTTTGCTCTGGCATTGCCATCTTTAGTGTGTTGTTACGGACGAATAGGGAGTATATTATTCGCGATATATTGCAAAATATAGCTAGTTGACGGCGCCAGTAATTATGGCAATTAATTTCACGCAGCCGCATAAACTTTTAGTTTCGTATCGGTGTTTTCTTACATTGTTACGAAGTTTTAGTTAGGAATAGGAAGTACATAATTTCCTTTAAGGAATAAGCTAAAAGATGGTGACGGCGCCAGGAACTATATTGGGTAGTTTCACATCAGCAAATTTTCAATTTGAAATTGGCGTTGCTTCCAATTGTTAGATTGTTCTCAAAGAGAAATATGAAGTTCATAATTTTCGTTAGCGAGTGAATTATAACCTGGGGACTGCGTCATCAATTGGGACTTAAGTAGTGTCAGTGAAAGTATAAAGACATGTGCGCTTTTGCTCCGGGAAAGTGTCAAAGTTTCCCTAGGAAAACGAAGTGGAGCAAAACTGTCAGTAGATAACTTTGTTATATATAACAAGAGGACCATTTTGAGGAAGTGTCATACATGAACAATTTTTCTAGAGAAGATTTTGACTGTCAAACTTTGTAATGCTATTCTTATGGGACCACCAGAGACGCGTTTCACATTGCTTGTTAGAGAAGTCACATTGGCCGAGTCTTTGACCAAAGACTTCCAGTAACCTTGGGTGATAGTTCTGTTGCCAAGCGAAATAATTTCTAGGTTCTGGTTCCTTTCATCACGGCGAATTATTCTCTGTGTGTGAAAGACAGGTGATATGCGTGGCTAAGAGGGGCTAGTCTCCGGGGCCGCTAGGGAAGTGGGCTACGTATTTTCTAAGGTTGGCGGGTGAATGACCCACCTCCAAAATGTTTTCGGTGCAGAATTCGGCCGTGAACATTTTGTAGGTGGTTTTCCCCTGGGATCAATGGCCCTTCAGAATGTTTTCGGTCCATAATTCGGCTGTGAACATTTTGGGAGTGGTCCTCCCTGGGGTGATAACCTCAATCTTTTTTAGAAGTGGTCACCCCCGAAATTTTCGATATGAAAAAAATCACATCGAAAATCCCCCTTCCTTTCCCTAGCTTGCTGGCATCTGGGGTGCCTGGCCTACTGAACTGTGATTCTGGGGATGTGTTACTCCCTTTATTGGTGTACTAGTGTAGGTGTACTGATATGTACAATATACATATACTATAGTGTGGAGAGCTGTGATAGATACTAAACATTTCTAATCCGAAAACAACTATCGATCTCACGGATATAACGGAGACTGGTCTCGAGAAATTCGAAAAAGAATGGAGAAGAGGAAATGCAACAGAAGCAGATGTCAACCAAACTAATCCATTTAGTGTTAAGTTGATGTAAAAGACAAAGAAAAAAGAAATCAATGTCGGAAAGCCAAGATCTGCGAGGGAGGATAGAGAACTTAGAGAAAAACACATCAAAGAGGTACATGAGGACTGGGAAATGGCGCAAAAAGAAACTGTGGTAGCTGCCGCCACAGTAGCGACACGAACACCAACATCGACTCCAAGGAATCTAAGAACAATTAGAAAAGGTGCCATGGACCTGGAAGATAAAATGAAAATATCATCAGTAAAGACACCAAAGGACACAGAGCAAGAGGAGAAATTATAAGAGGTTTAGAACACCTGGCGATGCGGAGAAAGAAACAAATAAGAGACATAAGGAAGAGGACATAAGAATTATGAATGCATTTTTGGAGGAAAGAATCATAGAATTGGAGAAGAGTAACGATAACTTACGTGGGAAAACGGGAGGTTGAGTGAAGTGGAACTCAAAATAGTAGCGTGGCAAACCAAGGTAGAAAAAAGGGAGATGGAAATAGAAAAAAGGAAAAAAGGAGATAAACTGAAAACAGAGGCAACTGAAGAAGCAATACAAATAAAAGAATTGGAGGTAATTAATCAAAAAATACAACAGAGGAACAGAGAAATAGAGGAAAAGCTAGAAGAACTAGAAAGTGAGATTAGAAACGTATATCAAAAGAGTGGGAGCCTAAAAATGCTAAGAAACAGCAACCAACTGCAGCAACAGCAATTAGTTTTGCTGGTATATTAAGAAAAGACGTAAAGATGTCAGAAAAAACAAGATTGATTGAATCAAACAAAAGAAATATAAAACCAACAGTTATGGTAAAGCCAAGAGGAGGGGAAGAAACCCTTTCAGATACTAGAATGAGGCTGAGGAGAAAAATCAAAAGAGATTATAAGAAAAATTTCCAAATAATTCAAACGAAATGGCACTGATTCTTTAATTGGCCACAGCACAAGATGAGGAAAGATTAATTAATCACCCAGAGATGAAACAAAATTTCAACTTTACGAACAAGAAAGAAAAAAAATCTCTTATGATTGTTTACGAGGTAAAGGAACAAAAAGCTATCGAGGAGCTCCTGGAGAGAAATCTACCAGATTTAACGGAGGAGCAAAACCAGTTAGTTACACCAAGATTTAAGACTGGTCCAAGAAACCTAGACAGATACAATCTAGTCTTTGAAGTACCAAGAACAGTACGGAAACAGACATTGAAAAACCCTCGAGTTTACATAGGGTATGAAGCTACCAATGTCGAGGATTATCTGGTCGTTACCACATGTATGAAGTGCTTCGATTACGGGAACATAGCTGCACATCGCAAGAATGACCCCAGGTGTGGGAACTGTGGTGTAAAGGATCATAATATGGCGGAATGTAAAAACAAAAATGAAAAGTATGCGTTCCATGCCATCGGAGAAGAAAGTTATGCGGAACTAAAAAGCAACAAGATTGCCTACAATAGAAAGTGAAACTGCAAATGACAATTTATAAATATGATTATGAATTATAGTCAAAATTAAACTGAAGAAGCAATAATTTCTAGGAAGAGAAGCCCCCATATAGGCAGAGAAGAAGCCTTAATAGATTATTGGAGTACAAGAACAAGAATCAAATAGAAATTTTGTGCATGACTATTACAGAGTAAAACAGATCATAAAATACAAATAAATTCATCAACATAAAATTGGAGCGCATAGAATTAGACAAAGAGGACCAAATTATTATGCACTATATAAACCCGGAGCTAGGAACCTTCTCGAGGGGATTTGCTGAAACAGTTGCACTCTCCCATGGTGAGTTCAGTCTAAGAGATATGGATAATTATAACATAGGAAAAAAACGTTTAGGTATATAAATACCTCTCAGAATATATGATTGTAGGCTAATGCATATAATATCTACAATCAATATTCCTGGATGATTTAGAACTGCCACTTGGACTCTTATCACACATTAATATGGAATAAAGATAAAAAAATACAGTTGCAGCCATAGAAATGGGACTGTGGAGAACGAATCCAATGTACGTACTGAAGCTATTAAAAAGGGAATCAAGAATCAAACAGATATGTATTGAAATGATAATACAAGACAAAACTAACTTCGGGACAATAAAAAACGTATTAGAGGAAATAAAGAAACAACCGGAGGAAGAAGAAAAAGAGGAAATTGGTAACATCAATGAGATGGAATCGCATAAAAAGGATAACAAAGACGAACCAAGGGATACAAAATCAGAAGAAAAGGACATAACAAACCAAGTAGAACAATCTAAAAAGGAAGAACTAGTTAAAAAAGAAGAAGTTGGAAGTCATGGATTCCAAGGCTCTATAAGAAGAAACGGGGATGCGTCGTTGGACCAACACTTCGTACGACCAACAGCCTCTCAAGCAGCAAGAACCGGCGTACGACCAACACCCCAGGGCAAAAATCTGTGTTGGTCGAACGCCGTGTTGGTTCAACGCCGTGTTGGTCCAACGCCGGTACTTCGAAGTGTTGGTCTCATGCCGGTGTTGGTCCAACGCAGTGTTGGTTCTACGCAGGTGCTCAAAAAATAATTTAAGATCATATTTTTTATTATATTTTTAGGTTTTATATATCTGGGGCGTTGTCAATTTTATTGTTGGTCCAACGCCGTGTTGGTTGAACGCCGTGTTGGTCCAACGCCGTGTTGGTTCAACGCCGTGTTGGTCCAACGCCGTGTTGGTCCAACGCATGTAACCCGAAGAAACATAGTATGGTAAGAGTCAACATGGTGGATAACACAAAAGAAGAATGAGTCAAGAAAGCAAAACTGGAGGAGAATACAATACAGGAAAATCGCGAGGAAGAACAAATGGAAGGAAGTTGAAATGAACCAATTTTTAACTCGAAGACCTTCTATGATAAATACACATCAATCATGTCTTGTCGATCCTTGAGAAGCCGACAATATTTACAGAAGCCTTCAGAATACTAATAAAGAAAATTCATCAGCAGGGAAAAAAAGTGGCTTTTCCGACTATTGAAGAAGTGGATAAAATAAAGCTAAGGTCAAACGGCATAACAACGGATCCTCATGAGTTGTTGGGATTAGTTGATAAAACTTTCGAAAGAAGAAACGAAACATTCCAACTAAATAGTGTCTACAGGCAGTTTGTGATGGCGTACGGCCTAATTGCGTCAATCCTGCAGAAACATTCTCAGCATAGTAGGTCCACACAAGACAACTATACAATGTGTAATATTGTACAAGTAAATTTAGACAGATCGAAATTGGCGAGCTCAGAACTTTGAAAATTCTGCGAAAAAGAAGAGGTGGACGTAGCATGCATAAAGGAATCATATACATACAAAGGACAACGGCAAGGGATGTCGGGCGACGCAGTAACGATATTGCCGGGATACCAAAACCAAATAGTTACAACGATAATATTTAACAAGCAGATAGAAAACCTGGTACATCTGAAGTATTCATGCAAGTGGACCCAGTGTATGAAGTTAAGAGCGGAAAATGTACAGATAACAATATTGTAAATGTGTTTTGCCAATTTCCCTTCAAGTGAAAATATTTGTGCACTAGATTGGGAACTTTTCCAATACCAAACGCTGTCGATAGAATAACGCTGAAAAGGAACAACATACCAGCGGATCCCGGGGAGCTTTTGTCAATGGTCGATGAAGTCTTCGAAGGAAGAGCCGAATACCTAGATTTAAACGAGGTCCACCGAGATTTCGTGAAGGCCCATGGTAGGGCGGTCTTGGACTTGAGAGAGTCATGGCCGCGCTGCTATGCACATACAAGACATCCCAGATAGAATGCAGCCGGAACAATGCTCTGTGCTGCACCTTAACGCACAAGGCTCTCGATTGGTTGGCTCCGAATTAAGAAAGATTACAGCACTCTAAATTGACATCTTATGCTTACAAGAACCGTACACTTATCAAGGCCGATTAACGGGACTATCCACAAACGCTGAAATTATAATATCTAACAAGACTCAAAAACCAAAATCTGCAATTGTAAACTTTAACAAAAAGTATAAGCTATTAGAGATTCATCATTACACAGATGAGTGGACTAATTGTGCTGAATTATTAACTGAAAAAGAAAAAAATAATAATAATAAACATTTATTTCCAATACCAATATGATATTGAACCCTTTTTGGACAAGCTAAACACCATTATAAGAGAATATTCAAATCATAATATATTAATAACAATGGATGCTAAAGCAAAATCCCCCATGTGGTTCAGTAATGTGCTAACAGATCGAGACAGAAGGAGAGGCGAAGCTCTTGAAGACCTAATTATGGCAAATGAATTAGTAGTAGCAAACCAGGAAGGAGAATTCCCAACCTTTCGGGGCCGAGCGGGTGCCGGGACAAACACTGATGTGACGCTTACAACTACCAATTTGGCCAGTCAAATTAGCGAATGGCAAGTATTGGAAGGGAATACTAGTAGCGATCACAGTGCAATCAAGTTTATAGTCTTGGTATCTAAACCGGAAGCAGCACGGAGCATTGTCGAAGAAGGTGAACAAATACGCTATAACATCTTGCGGATGAACAAAGAAAAATTTGAAGCAAACTTGATACTACCACAAATAACACCAAATATCAACTTAGATAATTTGGCTGAAGAACTAAAAAAAATTCACAATTCGGGCAATAAAAGCGACACTGGCGCCGGGGGGATCGATAGGTAACACAAATTTGGCGAACGCCCTTTTCTGGCGCAATGAGCTCACAAGACTTAGACGCATTACAAGAACTAAAAGGAAGGCATACCAAAAGGCAAGGGACCCTGAACTGAGAAGAAGAAAACTCGACGAATATAGGGAATCAAAGGACAACTACAAACATCTATTAATACAAAGGAAAACGGAAACATGGAACAATTTTGTTGAAACAAACTTAGCAACTGACCCGTGGGGTAAACCCTATAAAATCTGTATGAGAAAGTTATCACCAACTAGTATATCAACTTTGGAAAAACAGGATAAAATGTACACCAAAACCTGGAGAGACTCAGCGGAATATTTAGTAGAAGAACTAATCCCAAAAGACATAGAAGATAACGAAACAGACGAACAAAAAGACATCAGAAAACTTATGAACAATATGAATAATCTACAAATTCCTGACGAAGAAATACCAGACATTAAGAACACAGAACTAGAAATAGCTATAAGATCTTTAAAAACGAAGAAAGCCCCAGGACCGGATGCAATAAAATCGGAGATATATAAGAATTCGAAAGAAATCTGGGTCCCATACTTAACTCGCCTTTTTAATGAATGTATCAGGCAGGGACGTTTCCCAAAAAATTGGAAGGAAGCGAACTTAATTATATTTTTGAAGAGCTTGGAGAAACCTAAGACAGATTCTAGATCGTACCGCCCAATATTCTTGCTGAATGTAATCAGTAATCTGTTTGAGAAGATAATAATAGCAAGGTTACAAGCAAGCAGAACGGATTTAGAAAATGATAACATGCAATTTAGATTCAGAAAAGGCAGGTCAACGTAAGACGCCATTAACAAATTCTGTACAGACATTAACAGTTCTGGCGCAAATTATGTACTTGCGTTATATGTAGACATCAAAGGAGCCTTCGATAACCTTTGGTGGCCAGCGCTGTTTAATAATATGACTGAAATGAAAATTCCGCTATATATTATTACGGTATTGAGAGACTACTGCCAGGACAGGAAGATTACATTTAGGGCTCCGGGAGAGAAAATAACAAGATTACCCAATAAAGGATGTCCACAGGGGTCTATATGTGGCCCAATATTTTGGGACATATGCATTGCCCCCTGTCTCAAAGTTCTGGATCGGATGGAAGAAGTAACATCGTTAATGGCGTATGCAGACGACCTTTATATTTTGGTGGAGGGCAAAACTCGAAGACAATTAGAGATTAGGACAAACAAGATCACCACAGTATTAGGGAATTGGTGTAATGAAAATAAACTTAAAATTTCAGTTAATAAGACTAAGTATATGATATTTAAAGGAAAGTTAGAGCGAAATCCTACAATTAAGTATGAAAATCCAACTATTGGAAGAGTTGATAAGTTTAGATATTTGGGAGTTGTAATTGATGAAAAGTTGAACTATAACGCCCACATTGAAAAAACTACTAATAACATTTTGAAATTTTGAAATAAGATAATAACATTGGCAAGCACTAAATTTAAGTTACCCACAAAAATTTTGAAATTATATAACTCTCCAGTTAGTAAATGCTATTGGCACCTAAGCGTCCAGTGTTTTAGCACATAAGTTGCAAGAAATCAAATCATTGTCGCTACAACTTAACAGAGCTCAAAGAACCATCTTACTGCGAATGTGTGGAGCATATAAAACAACACCGGGGGAAGCCATAAATGTCATTCTGGGGATAAGACCTTTACATCTAGAAGTAATCAAAATGGCAGCTCAGTACTGGATAAAGCATGAAAACCAAATAAGAGCTACGAAAATTTTGCTGGAAATTCCACAAGATATAAAAGACATTGATAATAAAATTAATCAAATTTGGCAAAGAAATTGGCAAAATTCCGGAAAATCAGGAAGGTTGTATGGAATGATACCCATGATTGAACAACGTTTAAAATGGACCAATTGGAATCCAGATAAGGGCTCGATGCATTTCCTAAGTGGACATGGACCATACAAATCAAAATTACATGAACTAAAGATAGTAGAATCCCCCGAGTGTTCTTGCGGACAACTTTCAACACCCGAGAATGTGGTTCTCCATTGCCCAGAAAATCAGGTGAAGGCGGATGGAACATTTGATGCTCGAACTGTGGATTTGAGAAATGAACTAACGAACGTTGACATACGCGAAATAATCGAGGATGACATCAAAAGAACCTCCCTGGATCTGTTGGCTACCATCATCTCATATAAGGAGAAAGAAATCTATGTGAGGAGAATGAGGAGGAACATATATGACCAGGAATGAAGACGGGAAACAATGCATATTGTAAATAATGTAAATAACGTAGTCGGAGAATGTGTGACGCGCGCGACCCGGGTACCAAGGGGAATACGCGGTGCGGGAGAAGCGGAATGCGGGAAACTCACATATTAGAATTCACACGAACTTTGTGGTTTAAACATCTCTTCCACGGCTGTGGTTCTTACAAAATTGTGAGGGCTCAACGCTAAATCGCGAACCGAAACCGGTATGCCCCGAGGTCAGCCGTTTAGCGTTGCGGGAGTGCGTGAGTGCGAGAACTTTCGGGATTAACGATTACTCATCCGCGAAGAAGCTCCCAGTGCCTGACCACCAATCCTATGGATATGGATGGTAAGCGGAGTACCGAGGTAACTGGATTGGCAAAGTTAATAGTGATGTGCAATTCGTATGAAGTGTAGTGTGAATGTGCGATGTGGTTGAAGATTCGGCTGTGAAGAAACTTCCAGGATAGGCCCCAATCTATACGGATATGGAGGGTGTGTCCCAGCCCCCTGGAATGAACTTTAACGGATAACTTCCCTGGTGAGAATGGATGATGAGAGTGAAAGTTAGGTTAGGATAGTTAGGATTAGCTTAGAGTAGATAGGTGAAGGATAAAAATTAAATTCTGACACGGAGCAGTTCATAGGGAATTAAACGTAAATGTAAACCATTATTAATACTTATTGTGATAATTTGCTGATGATATATTTTTTGGTTTAAAATGTATAGATAGAGGAACTGAAGTCCATATAAATGAATGATTGTTTAGTGTCCTTGTATTTTGTATTTGAATTGCTTCTATTTTAGAAATATTATATATATATCATTAATGAGTAGATTACGGAAAATGAAGTATAAATTTTTATTAAGATAGTTACACAGATAGCACAGTGCGGGAAGTGTTTTCAATAACGTAATTTTGACTGTATAAATAAAAAAAAACTGATACTAACAATAATAACTAGACAAATATGTAAGGACTAATAATACCGATATATAGGATTAGTAAGGAAGACACTTAAGAAAATACTGAAGTCACAACATAAAAGCAGGAATTAATAAAGTGAAAAACATTAATAAATAATAGTAAAATTTAACCCAAATAAATAATAAAAACTTAATACATTAAACCACTAACACCAGTGTATTTAATATATGATTGTATTTTGTTACAGCTCAGGTCCATGTATGTACGTATTGTAAACTGAAATGAAAAGAAAAAAAAGAAGAAATTCCCCCACTCGCGGAAAAAGGGCCTGGATTTGTCAGCGGGAGCCAGGCTAGAAGAACTTCCCTGGCCCCCCTCTCTTTGCCATTATTTTCTCTTTTTTATGTAAACAATACTTTGAGGAACAACAGGTCCTGCCGACTCCGTGCTTCGGCGCCGTGTCAGGGGCCGAAGCAGGGAGACGAATACCGGGGATGGCCTGCCCCAGTCCCGTGGAGGCGTATCGGAAATGCAACACTTTTAGTTCGCTGCATTTCAAATGCGCGAAGCGGGGCTGAGACAAGATTGGCTGAGAGGTAGGGGTGGTCAGAGGGTCCCAAAATAAAAAAAATGGGAACATCTTAGAAGAACTAGATACGGGAAGATTAATCGTTCTAGGGTACCTGAATGCGAAGTCACCGCTCTGGCACTGTACCATAACCGACGATAATAGTGAACATTTCGAAGAACTAGAGAATCAACATGTACTCATCATTGTTAATAAAGAAGGATAACCACGAACTTCAAGGGCAGGACCGGAGCGGAGAGCAATATTGACGTAACGGTGAGCAGAGGAAATCTCTATAACAACATTGAAGTTTGGAGGGTCAATGAGGACTAGACATCCAGTTTCGATAGCTTCATCAGCTTTGAAATCAGATTTACAGTAGATAGAAATAACAACGTATACGAAGAAAATTAAAATTTAAATACATTATTAAAGGACTGAATGTTTAAAAATTCGAAAATAATCTAATATTACCACAAGTAGAGAATAATTGTAATATGCATGAACTAGCTGAAAAATTGGAATAGGCTCCGCATTAAGCGATAGAACAAGCAATGCCAAGTAACAAAAATATCCAAAAGAACAGGAAAACATTCTGGTCAAAAGGACTGAAAAAATTAAAAGGAATCTAAAAGCGTGTAGAAAGAGCTATCGAGCGGCGGGAAACAACGAGCTTAGAAAGACTAAACAAATATAGAGAAGCTAATAACAGAAAATAACAGAGAAACAGAAAATAACAAGATAGTCGAGGAAGGAAATGGTGGTGAAGAAATAATTGTAACCCATGAACAGGTTGAAAAAGCGATTAAGAGCCTTAAAAATGGAAAAGCTCCTGATCCTGACTGGGTTAAAAAGGAAATTTACAAATTAAAGCAAGATCTATGGACACCTTATTTGGCCAAAATATTTAATGAATGCACAAAACAACAAAAATTTTCAGACCGCATTTAAAAAAGCCAATCTGATAATTACTTTTGAGAGGCGAAGACAAAATTAGATCAAAGCCGAAATCATATAGACCAATAAGCTAAAGTTTCGAAAAAAATATATATATTGCGCAAAAAAATCAATGAAAAAAACTGTAAGTTAGAATATGGCTTCCGCCCAGGAAAATCAATGTACGACGCAATAAACGAGATGTGTGACAAAATCAAAGACCATGAGGAAATTAACTGTAAATATGTTATGGGGATATTTTTTTATATTGCTGGGGCGGTAGGTAATCTCTGGTCGACCTCGCTGCTTAGAGAGCTGGGGAAAATTGGTGTATGTCTGGAGATGCTGGACCAATTTCAACACCTGGAGCGAGTGGTAGGGTAAGCCGATAATCTGGCGTGGTAATTAAAGGAAAAAGTATATTAGATTGCAGAACGAAGCAAATGAAGTAGTGAGTTATATGACTGTGATGGTGTAGTACTAATAAACTAACTTTATCAGCAGATAAAACTAAATATATGCTATTAAAAAACACTGGCGTAACAGGCCGATAGACCCTGAGCCTGCCCCAACGCTATCTGTCCGTGTTTGGTGGAACTACGCCAACCTGAGTAACGGCCCAGCGGTCAGCACTGCGCGCACCTAATCACGAACAAGCGTATCAGGGCCATACCAGACTGATTGTGGCCGTGACGTCTTTATACACGTGACGACTCCCCAATTTGCCTCACGACGCTGGGTAGAAGCCGAAAAGTGGGACTCCATCCGGGAATTGAACCCGGGATCACGCGGATATGAGTCAAACGTTCTAACCACTAGATATGCTATTTAAAGGAAAGTTAAATTTCAATCGAAGACCCATAACAAACATTAACAATAAAAATATATAAAAAGAGAAAAATGTTTTAAATATATAGGAATAACATTGGATGAACCACTAAATTTCAGAACCTATGTAGCATTAGTTAAGAATAAATCTATTCTATTCATAAATGAATACAAAATTCCAACAAGGGTAATAAGGATATATCATGATTCATCATAAGATCGATCATAGGTTATACCGCCAGTGCCTGAAGCCACCGGATGGATGATATAAAACAAATACAGATAACAGACACTCAAGAAACACAATCCAATACCTGAAGAACAACTTACAGATCCCTCCTCTCAACTTAAGTGAAAAACAAAGAATAGGAAGCGGTTGTGGGAAGAAGAAAAAGTAGAAAACTGAGGTGAGAGAATAAAAGAAGAAAAGGGAAGGTAGCGACAAAAACTTTTTAGGATTCACCAACAATCCTACTCACACCCAAGCAATTATTAAAGTTTACCTCGTTTCAGGGACAAGAAGAAGAAGATGCCACTTCAAGTTTGTGTTTTATTGCCCTGTTTCATCCTGTTCTGTTAATGGCTTTGTGTATGTGTATGTGTTTTATAATAAAATTATCATGCTGTAGGTAGGGATTCCCTCCATATATACAAGTCCCAATTTTAAAGAACACGCCTGGCCAATGTCCGTTCGGAAACCCCTGATGCCTTGTGCCAAAGGAACAGGAGCTTCTTGGAGTGCAGGCCACGGAGACCAAATCTGATCGTGATACACGACTTTGTATATACACAACTTGACCTGTGCAATCAACGCTTAGAGGCAGGGGTGAAATTCAAGACCTGAAATGAAAAAATGCATCAGCAATTATGGCGGCTAACTTCAAACAACCCCCAATCATTCAACTTTGGATCGGTGTTCACTCTATCATTATGAAGTTGTTAGGGAGAAATATGGAGTACATTATTTTGGATAGGATGTGAACGATAAATTAATGACACTGCGAGCGAATATAGCGACAAAGTCCACAGAGTTTCCCAGCCATATGTTCATGTTTCGCTAGCATATCCCATATTTCCCATGACAGTGATCAGACTATCGTTGACTCCCTAACAAAAATAATGTTCTCCCTTTTTTGCCTAACAACTCTCGAAGATATGGCGGTGAAGTTTATTCGGAATGGAATAGTTTCTGGCACCGTCACCACACAATGGTTCACTCCTTAACAAAATAGCATCGCAGCGTAGAATATCGGACCAATATAAACGAAATACCAGGCCAGCAATAGTCAATATCGATCATAGTTGGTCGAATATTGGGACGATATTTGACCGATATCATGTGCTGCTACGTAATGCACTACCTTACTTCAATAACAACTGCCTAATGATTCAAGGCAACATGTATTCGGAATTGTATATTTGGGACAGTGCAAAGTTAGTTCACATATGTGTTTACATAGTCTGTCACCACATTATCGTGCACTTTCTAACGAAAATACTTTATTACTCTTATAAAATTTCATAACAATTGGAGGTAAATTCTATTCGGAACTTCATAGACTATGTAAAGTTAGCCGCTATAATTGGTGGCACCTTCACCAGGTTATCGTTTAATCCCAAACTAGAAAAATGCACTTTCTATTTATCCTTAAGGGTTAGAGGCAACTTCGATTCCAAATTAAGAGTAAGCGCTCTGTGAAGTTAGTCTCAAGATTTACTGGACCCATCACCAGAGTATTGTTCACTGCCTAATAAAAATAAAGTGCTCTATATTCCCTCTAAGAACTCCCTAACGAAACGATACAACACCGAACCGAAAACAAAACATTGGGATGTATCACATTGGGCTCTATATTTGCTGGCGCCATCACCAAATTATCGTTCACACCCTAAAAAAATGATGTACTCATATACCTCCCAAAAATGTCCCTAACGATGCGGGAAAACGCCGATCGGAAATTGAAATTTTGGGGTGTGTCAAACGGGACCACATATTTGCTGGCGCTGTCACCAAGTTGTCGTTCACTCCCTATCGAAAATTATGTACTTCCTATTCCTCCCTAACAACTCCCGAACAGTTGTAGGCAACGACTATCCGAAATTGAATAGGACTGTGAAGTTCCCTCAACATTTGTTGGCGCCACTACCAAGTTACCGTTCACTCTTTAACGGAAATAATGCAATCCCAATTCACCCCTAAGAACTCCCTAACAGTTGGAGGCAACGACTAATCCGAAATTGAATTGGTGGGGAACAATAAAGGTTGCCTCGACATTGCTGTCGCCGTCACCAAGTTATCATTCACTCCCCAACAAAAATAATGAACTCCCCATTCCTCCCTAACAACTCTCTAACAGTTTTAGGCAAAGAGTGTCCAAAATTGATTAGCTGGGTGGACTGTATGAAGCTTCCTCCAACATTTTACTGGCGCCGTCACCAAGTTATCGTTTACTCCCTAACGAAAATAATGTACTCCCTGTTTCTCCCTTACAACTCCCTAACAGCTGAATGGGACGGATATCTAACACTGAATAGGTGGGTGTATTGTGTGACCTTTCCCCCGACATTCGCCGGCGTCGTCACCAAGTTATCGTTCACTCCCTAACGAAAATAATGTACTCCATATTCCTACCTAACAACTCACTAAAGATTACAGACAACGCCGACCTGAAATTGAATAGTTGAAGCCCCTTGGGGGGATAACTTATCACATACGCCATATTTCCTGGCGTCGTCACCAAGTTATCGTTCACTTTGTAATAAAAATAATGTAGCTACTCCCTATTCCTCCCTAACACCTCCCTAACAATTGGACGCTACAATGACCAGAAATTGTACTGGTGAAATTAGGCCCTCTCGTTTACTGGCTTCATCACCAGGCTATCGCTTACTTTCTAACAAAAATAATCTACTACCTATTCCTCTCTAATAGCTCCCCACCGATTGAGATATGTTTAATCTTAATTGGTTTTCGGTGGAGAGGTAACTTCTCAAACGTGGTGACAAAGTCGGCTCTAATACAGAATTTAATATGCATTCGCGATCTTTTGTCGTCAATTTAATTCGTTGATTTCGACGATATTTTACAATAGAGAATGTAGAATACGTTTCTTAAAGTAAACCTTCACATGCACACTACGAAACTATTATCTTCCTGCCTATTTGATCTAAGCAATTTCCAGAAGTATATGAAAATCGACTTACTTAGACTCTGACTCTCTTCTTTCTTTTTCTCCGTACTCTTCTCTGTTCTTCCTTCTAAGTTCTTCATAGGTTGTATAGTGTTTTTGTGGAGTGACAGGAACCTTTTCCGTACTAACTGCTAACATATAGAAAAATAAAAAAAGAAAGTTTTTGAATCATTCCACTCTTTTTTTTTTTAAAGTACACATTGCATAATTTTAATAACAAGGCAAATTTAAAGGAACAAGCATGGACTTTGCGAATCCATACCTAGTTTTGGTAAAGGTGAGATAATATGGGGAATGGCCTTGAGTTCGCCACTGTTCTTAAAGTAACTATCTCAAGAGGAAAAACTGTTTTTTTTTTTTAAATTATAAGTGGTAGGTGCATTGTAAATGAATTAAAAACATAAGAATTAGGGATGAGGTCATAGAGAAAGTAAACAAATTTAAATACTTGGGAGCATACGTAACAAGCAAAAATGAGGTCACGGAAGAAATAAAAAGTCGCTTAGTATCGGGGAACGCATGTTTCTACTCAGTCCAAAAACTTTTAACATCGCGATTAATATCAAGGAAATTGAAATTGAAAATATACAGAACGGTTATTCTGCCGGTACTACTTTACGGTTGCGAAAGTTGGAGTACGACCCTTCGAATGAACATAAATTGCGTGTATTTGAAAATAAGGTTTTGAGAAAGATATATGGGCCGAAACGGGACGAGATGACTGGAGAGTGGAGGAGACTGCATAATGAAGAACTCCACGAACTGTACGATTCACCAGATGTTGTAAAAATAATGAAATCGAGACGACTAAGGTGGGCAGGGCATGTAGCTCGGATGGGGGGAAAACGCAGATTATATTCTATCCTGGTTGGAAGGCCCGATGGAAAGAGGCCATTGGGAAGACCGAGACGTCGTTGGGAGGACAATATTAGAAGAGATCTTCGAGAAGTAGGTGTTCGTGATGGAAACTGGCTTGATACTGCCCAGGATAGAATCCAATGGCGAACGTTTGTTACTGCGGCGATGAACTTGCGAGTTCCATAAGCCATAGAGTTAGTTAGTTAGTTAGTTAGGTGCATTGTAAATGGTGAAACTGATATAAAGAGGCATATTTAAGGACTACATAAGTAGTAGAGATGTAAACTTTTGTTGTACCGTTATGTGACTGGTACTGACCATACTAACTGTATTTGCGACGTTGCGATTGGCTTGACCTCCTTGCCTGCTAATGGGAATGTATTGGAAATTATTTTAACCGAGGGATATTCGTGAATGTTCGTAGATACCGAATTTTAGTTTTGATTGATATTTTATTGAGACTGGATTAATTATGAATAAATCGAATATTTTAAAATTTATTGGCCACCACTTTATTATTTGTTCTCCGGCCCGCACCGCCCCGCGTCGATTGCCCGACCGTGAAACTCGGTTTCGTGGAACATATGGTAATAGAATATATTTTATTAATATGATAATTCTTATTAAGAAATATTATAAAATTCATCATTATTTGTTGACGGCCATCAACAAGGATAGGACCTGGTCTGCGCCCGTGAAACTCGGCATCGTGTATTAGATTGCATTTGATGTATATGGATATTTAGGTGGGACTTTGATTTATTTCTGGGGTGGTTTACATTATTTTATTTTGACGGAGAATGCATTCACCGTCATCGCGAAGCATACACTTATATATCTTTCACATAGAAGATCTCTTGTCAAACTAACGTTGTTCAGTTCTATCTTTCAATGTTTGGCGCATGCGCAGTTTTTGTTATATCGGAGTTGGGAAGGAGATGTATCGCAGCTGTGCTGCTTGGGAGGAGGTTTCTTTTTACGTCTGTCATTTGATTGACATGGCGCCAATTGATTGATATTTTTGTTTTTTTAACATAGCATTTACTGTTTCGCATTCTTTGATGCTTGGAGCGTGTTATGACAAGTTATTTTTATACAATTCGGTCATTTAAGTTGAACTGTTTTCTTTATAGTTTTGCATTTCCACTAATGCTCACTGGAATTCCACTATTCAGCTGGTTACAGAACCAGTTGAACCTTGTTAGTTACAAAATATTTCATGACGTGTAAAGTTATTTACTTTTAAAATTTTTGTGCACAGTTGTGCTGTGACATTACTAAAGTTATCATGCATTTTTACGAAGATCGAAGTGCGGATGAAGGCGATGGACCGTTGGCGGAGAATGATCCCCGTATTTACCGTAGTGCATCTACCTCAAGTTTAGAGGTAGAATTTAATGCAGATAGTGATCAAGAATATTATGTTTCTAGTGCTAAGGAAACTGATAGTGCTGAACAGGACAATGGAGTTTCATCTACCACCATGTGTTCTAGTGTAATTGAAAGTTCATGCGGATGTGTGACTTATACGATTGATGACAACTGCATTTTAGAAGCTATCGAAAATTGGAAATGTAAAAACATTTGTCCCTTATTATGTGCTGAATATTTTTATAATGTTCGCAATCACCAGAGACATCGTTGTGTTACACGATCTGTAGTTGAAGAAAGGTCTTTCAGGAGACGTACATATAGAATAATAATGGATGCTGTGAATTTTTTCATATTTATCATGTGTATATTTCAATACATGTTCATTTTAACACTGTTGAATTTTTTGAATATTTTCTTCGCAATTTACTTTTACTCAGAGTGGATGAAGTAAAGACAAAATTAATTGAGAAAGACGTTATTGCAGATCCAGATTATGAAGAGAGGCAAATGTAGATTAGTAATGAATATTGCGATTTTTTGTTTATCTTTAAAATTATGTGGATATTGAATTATTTGAGGAAATTCTTCGCAATTTACTTTTACTCTGAATGGATGAAGTAAAATTTGAATTTACTTTAAGAACTTTGAACAAATTATACAAAATATTTACAAGAAATATATAAATAATTAAATGTTTATAAGATTGTTCATAGTACCCATCATTTACGTTAAGCTACCTTCATTTTATTTTTGAAAGTTTTAAAGTATTGAATAAGTATTGTATTGCTTTATGCTGGAGTCAAGTTGAATCTTGAATGTACCTAACTATTCAGTGACCTACTTATAATTTAAACCTTTAGTCTTGTAGTAACCATAGAACCGAACGGTAGTGAAAATACCGTTGTTAACTTACCATCTTCTTTGCCTGCAAAGCTCTCCTGTGGATGTCGATAAAAATGGGTTGATCAACCCTGTATACTAAAATCAATTGGTAATTGGAATACGAAAGACATTTTACTTTGTTCTGCATGTGCATTTTGGAACAAAGATAAAAGTGAACACGAGTGTATGGGATATTTAATTCATGGAACACCATTAAGTGAGGAGAACCGACTTCAGTTTTTGAATGATAGCGTTATCGAGTATTATTAAAACCAAAGAATATAGATGAGATATTTAATTGTGAAGTGAATACTCATCCTGGATCTATTCATTTAAAAGCTAATTTTGATCATGGACTTCGTTTTCTATTGGGAAACAAAATAGTGGAATTACGTGAAGAATTACTCATAAAGGACAGATTTGGTGCACGTGAGTAGAAAGACCAGTTTGAAACTTTTGTGAAAGTTGTATTTTCTTTTTCTAGTAGTTCAAGATGAGTTACCAAACTTTAACATGCTGCATTAAAAGACAGATTTATTATTACATATGAACAAACTTAACGTACTGTTTTATTATTATTGAAATTTAAAGGTGAAGTTTATGGGATGACCAATACCTTTCCCCCATCTAAAAGTGAAAGTGCCTCTTCATTGGACAATGAAAAGTAAGAACGTGAATGGTTTCCATCAGTAGGTGCAGGAATAGACTTGTAGCACCAACAGGTAAACCAGTTTCAGTTTATTATGTCTTCGCAAAACTTATTGTGGTGTGATGAGAGTTATTCATCAGACAGTTCTGTTTGTGCGGTGCAGGATGTAGAACGTGCCGCACTAGCTTTTCTGCATATTGAAAATAGGTCTCCTAGTCCTTCGCTATGACTAGTTTTTATTGTCCTATTAATTCTTCAGTGACAGTGAACAGTGGATTCCAGAGTGAATCAAAATTTGTTTTATCAATTTCTGTTGAAAGTCATGGTTTACATAGTGCAGAAAATATTACTGAATCAAACTTTGTTTTATAAAATTCTGTTGAAATTGGTTTACATAGCGCAGAAAATATTACAGAATCAAACTTTGTTTTATCAAAACCTGTTGAAAGTGATTTACATAGTGCAGAAAATATTACTGAATCAAACTTTGTTTTTCTGATGGTGATTTCCAGAATGAATGTTCACTAAATTTGAAAAATTATTTTGAATTAAACACACATGCTGCTGAAACTGTTTCTTGTGAAAGTGATGGAAACCTAATATTCCGACTTGTGGTTGCGGGATTTATGTTATTGAAGAACTTTGTATTTGGAACGCCGTAGACAATTTTAATTGTCTTAATACGCCTTAAATATATGCTGCCTGTTTTTATAATATTGCTAATCAGTTAGCACACGCTTGTCTCAGTTGGGAGTTGAATGAACTTGAACATACTGGATTTTTAAATGACCGTAGTTCGAACGCAGTTCTTAAACATAGTAATTTTATACAGATCTATAATGCTTATTTAGCAAAACATAAAAATTCTGGTGAATTTAGAATAATGAGTTTTGAATGTGGACTACGAAACTTACTTAAAAGTAAAGTGGAAGAGGTAAGAGATAAACTAATTTCAAAAGATATATTATACGGTCCTGAAATCACTGATTTTAGTATTTGAACTGCTAGTGTGAAAGAAAATGGAGTGTACTTTTTGGAATGCTTTGTTTATTTTAGATTCATATATATTTGAAACAGTAAAAACCTATTTAGAACAAAATTCAATTCCTTGTAGTGGTTGTACATTAATTATTAGTCATAAATGTATATATCAGTGCAATACTGGATCTGTTATATCAAAACATTTAATGAATCATGTAAATGATCATAAAACTTTTACTATTTATTATGACATTTATAAGAAACAAGGACATGCAACTATTTCAATGAATATGTTTTTGAAGAAATGTAGAATTCTATTTCAAGATAAAGAATTTATTGAACAAATTATTCCAACAATTTATTCCAGTAAAATCTTTAATTTGTTCAAGAGAATATATGATTGATATGCAAGGTTTTAAACTGTCATCCTCTGAATTTATGGCTCTTGACTTTTGTATAGTATCAAATGATGCTACGTTAATGTTTCATTGTATGTTAAAACTTGCATGTGAAATGGTAGAATTAGGAATAGGCTATCAAAAACAATGTGAATGGTTAACTGAAAATTTTCATGGAGTATCATGGGATACTTCAAATGGTTATTGTATAACTCATATTCGAAGAATAATTGAATAACTCTGTGAAGATGATGCAATATTCTTTTGTAAAGGTTATGAAAAAGTCCAATTGATTCAAAAACATACATAAAATTTTCCTCAAATAAAATTTGTTTATAAACTGTGCAAAATAAATAACTTATAACAATTTCTTAAAATAAAATATATTATGCTTTATATTTAAATTTGTTTAATTAAATTATTTTCTAACTAATGAATTACATAAAAAATTCTTCAAATAAAAAAAAATACATAAATTTTATTTTTTCATTTAACTGAAATATTACTTTGTATAATAGATTATACTCTTTATTTAACTGTTGGTTAACTAAAATATTTTCTAATTCTTAACTTATATAAAATTGTTTTCAAATAAAATTAGTTTCATAAAGTTTAGGTATTAAAATTGTTAACAATGTAAAAATTTCAATGGTGAAACAATAACTTATAGTAGCTTTCGTTTAAGTATAATCAATAACTTACAAAATTAATATTTACAAAAGTAAAACTTTGTTGTTTAAAACTTTAACAGAAAAACTGTTTAACTGAAAACGATGTACATTTATAATTTTTATATCTAATTGTACTTAATATAAGAAAATAAATGATTGAGAGTATAACCAAATTTATATGAGATATGAAATAATATCAGCTGAAGTCTATTCAAGTTATTGTAAAACACTCTTTGATGTTTAAATTATACTCGCTTAAGTAAAATTGTCTGTAGAATTCTTGAAAGTACCTATTGATTAATATAAGAAGGAAAATAATAAAGCTAGCTTCTCTTATTTTATGAAATTTACTCATTTTTATGATAGTAAGGATTTACAGAAAAAATAAAGCTTACTTCCCTGATTTTATGAAATTTGCTCATTTTTATGATAGTAAGGTTTTAGAGAAAAAATAATATTAAATAACTATAGTATTCATATTTCTTTTGCAATATTTATAAAATATTTACACACACACAACACACACATACAGATAGAGAAATACAATAAAACTGACACATCAATTCACATTTCTTCTTTTTTCGTATATAATTTGAACTTCATCATCAAGATTTTCCTTTGTTTTTGCTTCATTTTGGGATGACATGGCAAACTCATCCACGAGGCAATCTGGACGACTTTCTATTTTTTCTTGCATCCATGTTTCCCAGTCTTCATTAATCTCCTGCTCCTTCAGAGGAAATGATTTATTATTTAATGTTTCATTTTATTTTATTTTTTCTTCCACTAGACGGGAAATGGATGAATATTGAAAATTTTAAGATGTTTCTTCTCCCTCCTCAAATATTATACATGTTGTAGTGGTGATAGTCTTAGTGTTTACAACTTCTACCCTCCTTATTATTACAGGAGAAAGGCATATATTTTCTATTTGTTCAATAATTCGTTTCTGCTGACGAATAAATTTGGATGTATATGCAGTTCCTTCCAATGTGGAAACGGTTTGCTTCAGTGGAACTCATCATTATTCTGTACAAAAATTATATATATATATATATATATGTATATATATATCATATTCAGCCGTTTTCTATCCACTGCTGGATGAAGGCCTCCCCCTTTTCTTTCCACATATCTCGGTCTGCTGATATCCTCATCCATGTAGCTCCTGAAAAACGCTTGATTTCATCTACACATCTTACATTTGAACGTTGTCTCGGTCGTTTCTTTTCTCTAGGAATCCACTGTAGTATATTTGTCGTCCACCTTCCATCTGTTCGTCTAGCTATATAACCACTTCTCTTCTTCGCAGTCTTGATTACATCCTCTACCTTTGTTTGTGCGCGAATCCATTCATTTCTCTTCCTGTCCCTCTTGGTTATTCCATATATATATATATATATATATATATATATATATATATATAAAACTAAAAAATCTTAGTTTTTTAAAAATCCTGTACTTTACAGATATTTAAAAAATCTAAACATATATGTTAAAATTATTTAATAATTTAAAGAAGAAGAATTTTAAAAAACTGCAATTTTTTACATTTAGCATTAACATATGACTAATTAGATTTTAGTTAGCTGTTAGTACTTATAATATACATTTCCTTGAATTTCATAATTAACATTTAGTTTTATTTTCTTCATCTGTAGTGTATTTTTTTAAGCTTAGAAAATAAATTGAGTTTCATTTGTTCGTTTTTTGCCATCCATATCAAATCATTTTTAGTTGCTAGTATTTCCTCATTTGAAATATTATGATATGATTTTAATCAATCTCGAGCATGGACTAGCTTAGCGATTACAGCACATACAAAATGCTTGTTTTCGATTTATTTTCCTTCTTAAGTACTTAGACCGCCTGACTGTTCTACAAACAATTATCAATGTTTAAACTTAATGAAAGAAGTAACTTATATAAATTAACATTTCTTTTCAAATTACTTCACCTTTAACAAGCTTCTTACTTCCACAAACGTTCTCAAGCGTTCAACTCCTATCATAGTTGTAAATCTAGGTGAAGGGAAAGTCAATTACTTTCGGTCCCTTATTGTACATTTATTTTTATTCCAAATCGTTTACGGTTTCCATCATTCAAGCTTGTATTGATCTTCCGTACGAAACATATTAACTACAATCAATCTCTATTTAAGAAGTCGGTTACAGACCTGGTCAAATTAATATCTTATTCCTTACACACACTGGATAATGAAATAAAAATATTATTTTTTTAAAAAAAGAAAAAGGAAAAAAAAGTGAATGCATAGTTGCTTTAACTAGACTAATAAATTATTTTTGTTTAAAAGAAGCGAGTGGGCTTTAGTTAGACAGAGGAGTTAACAAACAAGCTTGAATTGCATGTGGAAGGTGTTAGGACTTGATTTTTTTGAAAGATGAAGGTGATTCATGGAAAAGTAGGTCGTAACGTGGAGACCTTGTATTTACTTTTTTTTCCACTTTGATTTGAATGGTCTTTGGAACAAGCTGGATCTACTTAGAAAACGTTCTTACATGAAAACTTAAAATATTATTGATTAGCTCTGTCATTACTAACAAGTAAACCAATTTACTTATCAACTCACATGCACTTCTTAAAGATCCAAATGTTGAGGAATTTTCATCTCGAAATAGTTCCACCAGTGTATCGTTGTCAAGTTTAGAACTGGTATTTATATCAAATACTGATGATTATTATTCAATTATAAATATTTAGGAAGCTGTGGGAAACAATGAAACGCCATGTTCTGTTATATCACATAGTAAATCTTCCTCAAGTGTAGAAGATTAAATTTCAGACAGTGATAATGAGATTCGCAATATTTGTGAGGAGGACAGTAAAAATATTCTTGAATCTATATATAGAGTACTCTGTCGTCCTCCTTGTGTAAAAGGAAGTATATATTCTTGTCCGTGTGTTAATAATATAATTCATGAACAATGTATTTACGAAGCTATCGAAAATTGGGAAAACAAATATTTTCCTTTGATTTGTGGAAGCTGTTTTTATAAACTTTCTAATAAAACTATACATGACTGTGTCATTCATTCTGTAGCCGAAGAAAAGTGTTTGACGAGGCGTACATGGAGAGAGTTCATGGATCCAATTAATCTTGTAGGAATTTATAATGTTTATATACTAAAACATAAATATTTTGATAATGCGGAGATTTTTTAAATATACTCTACATGCCTTACATATACTTAAAGGGGAGGATGTCAAATAGAAACTAATTGCAAAAGATATTAATGCTGAACCTGATAGAGAATAATTGTAAACATTTAAAATGATTGAAGAAATTTGAATTTGCTGAAAAGTAAAAATGTATCTTTACTTGCATGTGTGAAAGAAAAAATAGTGTAACATTTCAATTTGTTTTTTCTATGTAGAAACTTAAACTTGTTAAAAATACTGTATGTTTATACTTTTCATTCATAAAAGGTTTGTATATACTTCAGATTGAAATAAAAAGAAAGTGAATATCAAAAAATCTTACTCTTTGGTGAATTGAAAAAATAATATTATTAGTGAAATTCTGGAAATCATATAGAATATAGCGTATTAAGATTGAACTTCTTCCATAATATTCTAAAGGAAATAATTTACTAAATATACGAGGGGAGGCTGAAAAGTTCATGAAATCACCAAGAAGAAATTTACCTGGAAGAACCATTTTAACACACTATTCAACGTATTCCCCCCGAAGTTCAATACACTTTTCACAACGACGTTGCAACATTTCTAACCCTTGCAAATAGAAGGTCTTGTCCTGCTGTGTAAACCAGCCCTCCACCTCCGCAATGAGTGCCTCATCGGATGGAAAATGTTTGCCTTTGAGATGTTTTTTCAGATGTGGGAAGAGATGATAGTCGGAGGGGGCCAGATCAGGTGAGTAGGGTGGGTGAGGTACACAGGTGAAGAACAGATCCACCAGCAATTGCATGGTTTGATGAGCCGTGTGGGAGGGTGCATTGTAATAGAGAAACTGAACACCACTGCTCACTTTTCTCCTACGTTTTTTCTTCAGAAACTCCTTTAGCTCAATCAAATAGTTGGAATAAACGCCACCATTGATGGTTTCACCCGTTTTAAGATATTTGATAAAGATGACACCGTCCTTATCCCAAAACACCGATGCAAGCACCTTCCCAGCTGATTTTTGGCTTCGGAACTTCTTCGGTCGAGGAGATCCACTGTGGCGCTACTCCGTGGATTGCTGTTTAGTCTCTGGATCATAGTGGTGCAGCCCTGTTTCATCTTCTGTCACCAGACTGCGCAAGAGCTCACCAGGGTTTTGAAACTTTTGCAAACTTTCCTGTGACATCTGCACCCGTGTTCTCTTCTGGTCAGCATTCAAACATTTTGGGATCCATTTGGCACTAACCGTCCGCATGTCCAAATATTCTGATATTATGACACCCACACGCTCACGTGATATCCCCACACCCGCAGCAATGTTTTGAGCGATATTCGCCTATCCTCCATGATCATGTCATGCACTTTGTCGATGTTTTCCGTGGTCACTGCCCTTGAAGGCCTGCCTGAGCGAGGTTCATCTTCAGTCTCACGATGACCAGTCTTGAAACGCCTCACCCACTTCGCTACTGTTGTATATCCAGGAGCGTGTTCCCCCAAAGTATCCTGCAAAGTTTTATGAATTTCCATCGAGGATTTGTCTTGCAGCCAAAAAAACTTGATGACACTGCGAAGCTCATTATTCTCGAATTTCCCTAGATCCTCCGCCATATCTGCTTACAGAACCTCTAACAAAGGAAATGACAATTATAAAGTGATTATATACGGGATGAGAGGTTCACAATATATGACCTTTCTAATGACTACAATGATATGTTTCAATTTTTATTTCTTCTTGGTGATTTCATGAACTTTTCAGCCTCCCCTCGTATATGTTACTTAATATAACTTAGAAAACCGCTGCACACAATCTACTTAAAGAAAATATGGATATTGCAGATACATAGTATTATGAGCTGAAATTTTAAGACATGTATTTTTTCATAAATATAGTTTTATATTCCTAAATTTTAAAGCTTGCGCATGTCTAGACAATCATGAAAAGGAAGTAGTTTTATTTTATATTGGATATGATCATTCCTATAAAAATTATACCTGACTTTGAATTTATTCTTTGAGAAATATTTATTCACCCGCCTTCAAGTATGAACATATTCTTGTAGCTTATGAAAATCTTTGAAGAGTATATTCTTAAATATAATTTTGTGTTTTTTACTATTTTAATATTAAAAAATATATTTACTACTAATTTTATAAGAGTAAAATATTTAATGATATGAGAAAGTAAATTACTGACTGCATAGATAGCACGCGTTCCGCAATATTATATCGTACAGTTTTTATCAGTTTAAGTCCTACAACCATGTATAATGTCGGACCACATCCGCTCAAAAGTATACAGATAAAGTTAATGTTCAAAGTTGTAACAGTATTCCATATCCTCCATGATAAATAAAATTTTAAATCATAATCGCCACGCAACCGTTACATTTTTATTCATATGACTCCCTCAGTTTGCCTCGCGACGCTAGGTAAAGGCCAAAAAGTAGAAGTTCAGTTGGGAATTGAACCCGTAACCACGCGAACATGAGTACAATGTTCTAACCACTACACTAAGGATCCTCCCTATTATTATATTACGCCCATCATTTTTATCATAACATTTCCAAGTTCTGAAAAGGGAGATTAAGAAAAGTTGCTATTGCCATCCTATTTTATAAAACCTGTGTTCTTAAGTTATCTATATTTTCAAATAAGCTGACTAAATACTTATTATTATTAATTATTATTACTGTATGTTGTTAGAGTAAAATTCATTCTTATTATTTTTACTGACTTTCTTTTCTTTTTTCTCTCTCTCTATTTATCTCTCTCTCTCTCTCTCTCTCTCTCTCTCTCTCTCTATATATATATATATATATATATATATATATACCTTTTTCTGATTGATTTCCCTAGTGCAACCTAGATAGTTCTCGTTCAGACAGTCTTTATACTAATGTTATACACTGTATATTCTTATAAGCAAAAAGCATGGTGCACAGATTTTAGTAAAATCTCTGAAGTAATCACTAGGTCTTAAATAACATATGTGTGTAAAAGTTCAACGTTGAATGTACAAACGACTTTTAAAAGTGTCCTTTAAAAAGAGAAAGAAAATGAAATCCATATTATAACAAAGATTGAACTGGTTAATCATATGATTAGACGACAAAATTTTTATACTGCATTCTTATAGACGAAGTTAGTAGAAATTACTCGAAACTATTATTTTTGATAACAGTTTAACGAAAAGTAATAGTTATAAGGACCAACCACAGATACTTAGTTTCAAACTTTGTCAGGTCTCTAACAACTTCTGGACTTTCTCAAAATTTCACCAACTTAGAAAAAAATCAGAGAATTCTAAAAAAAATGGTATATGCTAATTATGTTTAAAATACCTTTGAAAGGGTGTACAACAACATATTAAATTTTGGTGGAACGAAATTTTTAGTCCCTCATACCTTCTGGACTAGAAAAGTTTAGGAAAAATGTAACTTAGAGAAAAATCAAGTTTTCCAAAAATCATTTTAAATGCTTGTTAAAGGCATATTCAAATATAGTAACAATTTGTTTCAACAGTATAGTTTAATAAGTTCTCTCAATGTTTGTCACACATACACATGCATCAAGAAATATTACAGTTGAAATAAATTAAAAGGAAGTATTTCTTACACTCACATGTACTAAGGATATAACATGTGAGTTTGCAACTATTACGAAAAATATTAAATTAACTGTGGTATGAGTTTATCAGTTGTACTGCTTTAAAGCAATATCAGAGATTGGTCCGGCAGCAAAATGTTTGCGTTGTATTCGTTAATAGTCGGACTTTCTGAAACAATTTGCTAACTGTTCGGCAAATTGATAGCAAAACGTGTTTGAGTTGGGACACTATTACTTGTGAATCTGTGTAATATTTAAAAAATATTATTATTTAAGATGTATGTTCTATATTTCTCTTATTTTTATTCCTCTTTCATGATAATCATTTAGCGTCTTAAGTCTAATGCAGGCTATGGCATATGTATTTTAAATCTTGTAAACAAACAAAGCTAAATTTTTATCTTACTCATAGACACAAAGACAGCGTGCCGGGTTCAAATCCCGCGTTTGACAACAAAATTTCTATTTTTGATTTCTGTAGAAAATAATCCATGTAAATGAAGTTTCGACTGTCAACTTCTACAGGAAATAAGATGTTCCCCCTCCCCCCACGACTATAAAAACTATGCATGAAGCACCTTTGTAAACACTGACGAGTAATATTTTGAATATCATCGTGAGTCAAAGTTGGCTAAAAGCCATAAATAAATTTGAATCGGGTGTGTCTATGCAGAAAGTTGGTTGGTTTTAAAATGATGGATACTTTCAAATATGTTAGGTACACTTGATTAGGCTTAAGCTAGATTAATCACATGACAAATAAACCGTGAGTCAAACTTGCGTAAAGGCCATAAATAAATTTGAATATATATACAGAAATTTGGCTGATTTTAAAATGATGGCTACTTTCAAATATGTTAGGTACACTTGATTACGCTTAAGCTAGATGAAACAGGTAACAAATGAAGTGCCAGTCAAACTTGCCTAAAGGCCATAAATAAATTTGAATATATATACAGAAATTTGGCTGATTTTAAAATGATATATACATTCAAATATATAAGCAGCATTTGTTTGTGCTATAGTTAGATGAAACAAGTAACAAATAAAATGATTCAGTAAAATTATTTTCCTGTATCCCACACTGTCTTTAAAGTTCTTAGCTTCACAAAAGAGTATCAAAATATATAGTTATTGCGCTTTAAGCAGAGGCCTTATACGGCCTATGGGAAATATGAAGCCGAATTCTCTTGGCCTATGATATAAAGACACTAATATAAAAGGTTGCGTGTATCTCAAAGCGCCACGCATAAATACATTACAGTAAAATATTCATTGTGCTGGTCGTGCAATTAATAGTTTATAAGTATTTTTAAATATCGTCCTAAATAAAGAATAAGTGTACAACAAGTGTATTTTTTATGTTTCTTATCTCAAAATGCATATTACAGGAAGCTATATTCTTTACTTTAAATAAGGGTTCTCGTGTAAGCTTTTCTTATGTCCAATCATCATATGATCTTCATTCCAGCACTAATTGTAAGATGCCAAAAGCCATAAATAATTTTTATTTAGCTATCCCCATCTCGGCCTGAGTCTAAGATGCCTAAAGACGAAAAATAATATTTCGGTAGCAAAATGAGATGCAGGTTTTTACTGATTCTATTTTTAAGTGAAGTCTACAATGATCTACCACCATATTCACAAATCAAGTATTATTTACGAAATATACAAAAAATTCAGTTCGGTCAAGTTTGATTTCTAGTGAAACAATGATTCTGTAGCTGAACTAAATTTAAATTTCAAAGAGCAAACTCACCTAATTTCACAACTGCTTGTGGTAATTCATAATCTCCAAAGAGTCGGCCAATTGTAATTACCTAAAAAACAGAAAAAATATACTTAGTATCTATATACAAGTCTTATTTCAAAGTAACAAAATCATTGCTGATAACTTATTAGAATGAAGAGGAATTCTATGCGAATTTTCAGTTTCGGGAATGCCTATCGTAATTTGTCCAACACTCTCTCCAAAGAGTAAGTAGTTAGAAATATAGAAGAAACTATAATTTGCCATTTATTTGCTACTAATCCTGTATTCTCCAATCAAATTGAGTATAAAAATTATTCTTCATAATTCCCAGACAGATTTAAAGTTTAAAAAGGTACACTTTAGACTATAACTGCAAATATAATTTAATTTCTAAAGAATGCAAATACCTGGGTTAATCTTTTCTTTTCAATTTTAAGACAAGTAATATAAGGCACTGCTAAATCCCAATTGGTTAATCTAAAATTTCAGATCGAAAGCTGCCTGTGGACAGAACATCAATCATGACTCCCACCCAGTCTACATTAGCAAGCTGTAAGCAAGCAAATTCCACTTCCATTGGTTGTCAATGAATTCCTGTATTTTCGTAGGAAAGTATTTGTTGCACATTATGGAGAGTCTTAGAAATTAATATAATAGAAACTATTTTAATGAAATTGTTCCATCTCTCGCCGGTAATATCAAATTTCATTAAAACAGAATGTAAATTATTCAAGTTTCAAGTTCAATTCTATCATCAAGATGCAAAAAATTCAGTGGTGAGTTCGAATCCCGCGACCGGTCATTTCCAAAATTATTAATATGACATTGAAAACTGATAATAATCTACTTACTTTTTCTCAAATGCTGTAACAGAAGGTCCAAGTTAAACGTAAAGCAAATTCAAGCACTTCTCAATCTGCAAACAGAATCAAGAGTAAAGCCAAAGTGTTTGTATAATTCCAAGTTCTTTCTAGAATTTTCGTCGGCAGCATAAACAAAAAAGATTATATTCTTATTATGTTCTAAAAGGTTTCCGCTAAGTATACTTTGTCTCCTAGCGATCATAAGTATTTAAGACATTATCTTCTCATGTCGTGATAAGTTGAAAAAGATACACCTACATTTCAACCCCCCGTTAAAAGCAATTAGGAAATATTCAAGGACTAAATCTTTTAACAGATCTTTTCCGAAAAAAGGTTTCCGAACGAGCATTTATTTCAAATCCCGTAATATGGTGAAACGGGAAAAGCTACTCTTCTCTGAGTCTCTAAGACGCCTGAGACAATCATAAATCTTACGTTCCCTTGCAAACTTAAAAAGCATTTTCTAAAATATCTCCATACAGACAGACAGATGAGCATTATGAAATAAGCTTTTCCTAATAACATGTCGCTTTTACCACTAAAACATCTTAAACTGACCGCCAGTAAATTCTTAACTGTGATGAAATCTGTTTTCAAACAAAACTCATCAAGATGAGACTTCAAAAGGATCAGGCTTTCTGTCACCAATACATTTATTAAACATCAGTCGAAACCGCTTCACTAGAAATAGCGGAATGAATTTTTTCATCGTAGCTGTAAATAGAGAACTTTTCCAGAAATTTCTTCGGTATAACAGTATGACAATTCTATTGGCCAGTCCGTCACAGAAAGATTTCTTTCCTAAGAACTGTTAGCAGTTCTCTGACACAAGCAATCTCCAGTGTGTCTTTAGTCTTCAAGCAGTACACATCTTAAGCGATGAACTCTACAATATTTCTTAATAAAAGTTATCATATTAATAAAATGTAATCTATTACACGATACCGAGTTTCACGGGCGCAGACCAGGTCCTATCCTTCTTGAGGGTCGGTCAGCAAATAATGATGAATTTTACAATATTTCTTAATAAAAATTATCATGTTAATAAAACATATTCTAGTACCATATGTTCCACAGTTTTCCGCGAAACCGAGTTTCACATCCGGGCAATCGACGCGGGGCGGTGCGAGCTGGACAACAAATAATGATGAATTTCACAGTATTTCTTAATAAAAATTATCAGATTACTAAAATGTAATCTATTACCATATGTTCCATAGTTTTCTGCGATACCGGGTCCTATCCTTGTTGCGGGCGGTCAACAAATAATAAAATGGTGACCGGTAAATTTTAAAATATTACATTTAATCATAATTATCCAGTCTCAATAAAATATCAATCAAAACTAAACTTCGGTATCTACGAACATTCACGAATATCCCTCGGTTAAAATAATTTCCAATACATTCCCATTAGCAGGCAAGGAGGTCAAGCCAATCGCAACGTCACAAATACAGTTAGTATGGTCAGTACCAGTCACATAACGGTACAACAAAAGTTTACAACCTCTACTACTACTTACATATAACTCGCTATATGTACTGTACGGCGTATTGATGCAGATACTCAATTTAAGGTGGATTTCAGTGCAATTTATAAATTATGCTAAAGAGCGTTTGCTTGTTCCATCAGCTTATTAAATTACATATTTAGAATTTTTTATATCTGTTCCATTACGTTACAAGTTTACCTTTTACTGCTAAAATGCGTAGTATAAAACCCGTACAGGTCAAGAAAGGGCTGAAATCTATTTTATAAATCCTAACGTTATGAAGCACTTTATATATTCTCAATACTCTGTAAACCAAAGTACAGTGTAGATTTCATCATAGTGAAATCTACAGTACAGTACAGTGTAGATTTCACATAGTCATACCATACGATCAGTAAATTTATAAGCATAATGTATATAGAGACAAGAACAAACTTCAAACAATTCCATGTTTTCACTAGAGTAATAAAATATCACATATAGGGAAATCGATAATTTGCAGACGTATTATAGTAGAACACAAAATTATAAAAAAATAAGATATAAATAAATCATATTTCGATACTAAAGTGGATAACAAGAGTTGTTTATTTGGTACTTCAATATTCTATGTTATAAAACCTGCTCATGGTAATTTTGTTTGTTTCAGAATAATATTTACTCCTTTCTGGAAAATGTTCTTGCTTAGATTAAATATATTTATCTTATAATTTTTAACTTTCTAATCTAACACACATTCTCCACATAGGTGACTTTAATAAAAATCTCAGTTTGAACTTGCATACACTGGAAAAGGCTATTATTAGTATCCATTCGGGTTCTAGAATCAGGTACTTAAAATTTGATTTGAGATAGTAAAGTAGACAAATACTGAATACCATTTTCATTTTTGTTCGTAGCTGGTTCAAGTTTAAAAATATTTAAAAAAACACGCATTTTAAAGATGGACTAAAAAGTAAAAATAATAAATTGAATTAACCTTATGAATCGGAAAATAAAACCATGGGTACTCTTAGATAATATCATTTTATGAAAAGGTAAGCAAGAGCACCAACGGTTTTATTTTCCGGTTCATAAGATTAATTAAATTTATTGTTTTTTTTAGTTTTTAGTCCACCTTAAAAAAGCGTGTTTTTAAAATAATTTTTTAATTAATTTTAATATGCAATAGATGAATATTAAACTCCCTGCGAAATAGACAGCCCAAACTTCACAGAATATATGCGTATTTAAGGATAATTTCAATTTATTTTATTAATTAATTAATTACAGTTAACTGGATTATTCTGTCGTATATCTAATGATTGAATATTGTATCGTCATCGGAAGCAAACAAGTTTACGAAATTTGAAAGAAATCGGATGATCGGAAGTGAGTTACAAAACAATTACAAAATTTGTACCAGAGATGATTACAGAGCAAATTAATTTAAAGCGTGTAAAATCAAGAAAAACATTTTCATCATGATGCAGTTAGATTTCTTCTACTTCTTTCTCTCCGTCTTTTACCACCGATGTTCGGCCGACGTTTATGATGAGTCTTCTCCACAAAGTCCTGTCCTAAACTTCTTCACTCCGGCAGACCTTTTTCTCTGAGATCATTTTAACTCTAACCATCCATTTCCTCTTTAGCCTTCCTCTACCTCTCTTGCCTTCCACTTACATTGCCAACACTCTTCTGACTACATAGTCATTTGTTCTCCTCATTGCATGTCCATACCACTGCAGTCTTCTTTCTTGTATCTTCTTAGATATCTCTATAACCTTGGTTGTTCCTCTTACTCTCACATTTCTCACTTTCTCCCCTCTTTTTATCCCATACATCCAGCGTATAATTCTCAATTTGGTTACACTTTGACTCGTTTCTCGTGCTTTTTTAATTGGCCATATCTCTGCTCCGTACATAATTTCTGGTCTAACAACTGTTTTGTAAATCGTCCCTTTATTCTTCACTGTGATTCAGCGATTTCAGAGGATGTCGCATACTATCTTCAAATTTCGCCATTCCTCTTGCATTCTGTGTGTTATTTCCGACTCCAAATCGCCATTTGAAGTAACAGCACTTTATTCATTCGTTCTTCTTGCAACATCACTTCTCCATTTCCTTCTCCATTAAACTGCAGATACTCATTTTTTTCTACTAATCCTTATGTCTCTATCTTCCAGAGGCTTCCCTCCTGTATATAACTTTCAAGTTCTGTACTATTATTATTGCATAACACAATACCATCGGCAAACCTACTACATAAGAGGATTCCTCTCTCACATCCTGAGTTATAACGTATATGAATACGCTAAAGAGGAACGGCTTAAAATCGTAATCCAACCATAACAAACTTTGCAGTGTCAATCCCACACAACTTCTAACCTGAGTTCTAGCTCCTGTTACATTTATTGGATTATCCTTAAATATTTCTATAGCACTCCTTTCTTCCTCAAACAGGTAAATACTTCTTGACGTGTTACTCTCTCCCAGGCCTTGTCCAAATCAATAAGGATGATGTGGAATCGTTTTCGCTTTTTTGATGCTTTTTTATAGTTTGTTTTAATATAAAAGTTGCGTCAATTTCACTTTTTCCTGGCATAAATCGAAATTGTTCTTCTCCCATTGATGTTCCTTCTCGTAAACTTCGTTCTATAATTTTCTCGCAAATCTTCATTGTATGCGACATTTGTTTCATTTCACTATAATTTCCACAATCCTGTATATCTTCCTTCTCCTTAAAAATTGGTAAAATAACAGTATCCCTCCATTGAGTCGCCATGTCGTCGATAATACATTTTCTGCATAAGATCTCATACAATATATGTACGTTCTGGTCTCAAACTCTTTCACGCTTCTACTGGTATGCAATCGGGACCTGTAGCTTTACAGTCTTCATTTTGCCAGCTTTACTGCTTTCTCTACTTTTTCCCAGTTTATTCTAGGCGTTGGTCTAAGATGTTGAATTCCATTGCTAAGAACTTTCCTAGATTTTTCTTAATGTAGGAGCGTTTCGAAATATTCGGCACTTCTCTCTTTGATCCTGTCATCATTGCTAAGCACTAATCTTTGATCATCCTTAATATGCCTAAAATGGGTAATATTCTTTGTTGTCTTGCCTCTGGTTCTTGCTAACCAGTATAGCTTCGTATGTCCACCTGGTGTTTCAAGTTCGTCATACAGTTCATCCTAAGCTTACGCCTTTGCTTTAGCCACTGTCCTTTTTGCTTCCTTATTAGAGGATTTGAAGCTACATTTATCCTCTTCTGTTTCTGAACAATCCCATCTAGTTTTAGCTTTCCTTTTCGCTTTAATTTCGCTGTCTCCATTTCCTGATTTCAACACCACGTCTCCTTTCCTGCAGGGAGCTCTTTTCAGAAGTTCTACCCAAAGTCTTCTCTGCGGCCTTTGGCATGACCCTACTGTTTACATTCCACCACTTTTGCACATCCCCTTATTGCAGATTTATTCTTTCTATAACCTCTTATCTGAACATTTTTCTTAGTTTCTCTTCCTTCAGTCTCCACAACTTTAGGCTATCCATTTCGCAGCCTCCTATTATTTCTACCTGCAAACTCCCAGTCCACACTCTCCAATCTGTGTTAGGGGACCACGAATTCACCATTTATTACATTGCAGTTCCCAATTTTGTTAAGATGTTGTCTCCAGCACAAGATGAAATCGATTTGACTTTCTTTCCCACTAATCTTGTAAAATGCCTTTTCTTCTCCTGGAAAACGTGTATTGAAAATCGTCACGTCAAATGCTATTCCAAGGTTTATTAGTCTTCCTCCTTCTTCGTTCCTAAATCCCACACACCAGCTATTGTGAATCCCCACAATGCGTTCTCTGCTTCTGCCTACAAGGCCATTAAAGTTACCGCCCAAAATTACTCTCTCCACTAGGGGTATGTTGTGAATTTCTTGGTCCAAATGCTCCCAGAATTCAATCTTTTATTCTTACTCGCAACTGACTTGCTGAGCATACGCACATACTACATTGATCACTTTACGCATGAATATTCTAGTATTCATCACTCTGGCGTTCCTTCTGTTCACTCTTACTACACTGTCTTTCAGATTTCTTGAATAAACAATCCCTGCGCCGCTCTTTTCACGTTAATTTTCTTCATTATACAGCAACTTGCATCCAATTCCTGACTCTTTTACCTTATTTCATTCAATTTTGTATCTTGCAAGCATAGGATCCCTAATTTTCTTCTTTTCATCACGTCTGCAATTTCTCTTCCTCTTTCATTCATCGCCTAACATTTAGTGACCTTACTCTGCGGCTCAGGTGGGGTAGCTTTTTTAAACCGAACCCGTCATCGACTTAGTAGTTCTAGGTCATTTCTCATAGAAGGCCGGCCCTACTATTCGCCTACTGATTACCCCCTAGCATTTTCCGATGCTTCATTTAGAAAACCCGTTAGATGTTCTTCTGCCACTGCGTTTAAGACCAGATGCCCTTCCTGACGTGAACCCTACTAATTTTCCCAGGATTGAGACCGGCGGCAATTTGGGTTGGACTCACCCCCCACCGAAGTGGCACAGTTCATCATCCAATTAAACTAGTAAGTTTTAATGTAAAATGAAGTTTTCCCTCAGAAACGTAGACAGCTAGTGGGAAATTAAACACATATGCAGCAACCACAAATCTGTCCACTTTGATAAAGGTCGACAAATAAGAAATAGTTGGTGCTATAGGATGCTGAAAGACATTTTAAGTTCATAATGTTATCTTGTTGATTTAAAACCCAAAAGTACTTTAATAATAATCCAATTCAACTGTGAAACATAATATTCCTGTCACATAAAAATAACACAAAATAGTATAACACCTTATTTTGTAGTTGAGGGTCTACAAATAGAAAAATGATGTCGGATGAGAGTTCAGTAGAAACAAGTAGAAACATCTTTCTGCTTTAATATCCTGCACACTCGTCGTGCCTTTATTCTTCACACGTAAAGCATTGGATCCACGGTTTCCCTTTATGATCTTGGGGAAACTGACCACAAGACAAGGTGCAATGTGCTTTCCAGGGTTGGATGCCTGCTTATTTGTGGTGAAATCGTCATCAGACGAACTGCCTTTGACGCTGTAAGGGTTCACCACTATCAGAATTTACAAGACTTTTGGTGGTATACTTCTTCAGTCTTCTTTGTGTTTTAGGTCTCCCTAGTGATTTTTCTCTTTATTCAACGCTTTTGGTTCGGCCATCTTGGCGGCTGCAGGTTGTCATATGAACTGGCTGATGTCTTCATTTCTCTGACTTGAAAAGCACAATTGCGAATCCATTTTAGGTATACGAATATGAAACATTATTCTATTTTTATTACTACTTTGGTATTGCTTATTTGTCACCCCGCCATGTTCAACTTCCCGTCCGGTCGTCATACTTCGACAAACAAGGAAACACTTCCACGTTAGGAAGCCTTAAAATGAACAGACCAACAAAAAGTAACAAGTAATTACTTATGAATAGAGAATTAATATCCTCGACTAAACATATACCTTCCAAAATTTCTGAAACGGCCAAACCAAGTGTTCTTCTCTATGCACCAAATAACATGTTTAGTTTACACTAAAGTAGACTCAGAACTAATGGCCACCTACAACGGAACGGTTTAAGAGATTCTCGGTAGTTGGCGACACACACCAGGGAAGAAACTTCTGTATTCCATTTTCAGATTTATTACCTATTATTTATTTGTCCTCTTGAATATCTGTGCAGTTATTAATTTATTAATAAAATATAGTGAATCTATAATGAAACACTTTTTCACTATGATGAATCTCTTCACGAGAGTAATTAACCCAAAGATATCAATCAAGTTTACATGCCGTTCAAATTTTAAGCATAATCTAGCTAGTAGTTTTGTATGTTAATAAGCTCAGGAGTTTAGATTGATTTTTGTATTTTCTTATAGTTAATTTGATTGCTGGTATTTCAGAAGGAGCGAACAATATAACTTTTAATGTGTACTAGTCATTCTGCAGTCCATTCCTGTTCTATAAATCAACTTTAGGATTCAAAGAATCTACTCTTAGGCTATACACATAGTAATTAAAAAACAGTTATTGTCAGTGTTTCTTTCAGGCAAGGTGTTATGGGCGTATTGTAATTTTTTACACGGAGTAAAAGAGAGAGGACGTAACACTATAGTGGGAGCTACGTACACACCACGGTGGGTAACAACAGGAGTTTTCATACCCTTCAAATGAAGCAACGCTAAGAAGATTATCTCTGCACTAAACTGGTGGAACGTTTCCATATCTACTAGTATATACAGGATGCTTATGAACTACACAAACAAATTACGGGAGGTGATTTCTGACATAAAACAAGACGAAAGTTCCTGTGACAAATTTTCGTAATGCCTAGTTTCGGAGCTACAGGCTGCAGGAAGCATGAGAAAATGAACTTTAAAGCTTCATATTTTACCAGGGTGAGTCATATGTTCGTAGAGTTTTCATGGATAATGTGCAGCTCCCATCTCTTCCTGTACCACTGAAGCCTATTCGGCGAAGTACATCCAATCACACTGTATGGTCCTTCTTCAACGTTCCACCAGTGACACAAGCCCCTGACGATACCAGGCTGCAGGCTTTGAAGCAACGAACTCAGTAATGCCATTTGTCACATCATCCACGGAATGGAATTATCTGCCCCGCAGGAAGTGTGCCATGGAACGAAACAGATGAAAATCAGATGACGCAAGATCGGGACTGTAGGGTGTGTGTGGTAAAATGTCCACGCCATCCATGTCCGCAATGTGCTGGCGGACTCTTCTTGACCTGTGGTATGGAGCGTTGTCAAATTGGAGCAGCAGTCTCTTTCGGTTCACCAGTGCTGGATAACGACGGCGCACATTGTCGTATACCCGTTGAAGCTGTTCAGCATACGATGTCCCATCTAAGGAACGACCATATGGAACGAGCTCCCAGTGCACCGGACCTTCGAAATTCTACCACACACACAGCATTGTCTTCTCTTCAAACCGCCCTCTTTGAACCACTGGCTGCGCCTCGGTGCCTAATCGAAGCCATTGTTTCCTGTTGTCAGGATAACGAAGAAAGATCCGCTTTTCATCATTCGTGATGCGCCAAAACCTGTCATCAGTTGGGTTTCGAAGCGGTTCTTCAGACAGGGTCACACGTTGTTGAGCTTGAGTGGGAATCAAATCATGGGGAATCATTCTCGGTTGTCTGGAGCGAAACCCAAGTTGATGCAGATGAGGAACGACACTGGTTTGTGATGTCTAGACCTCATCTGCCAGCTGATGGGTACTGGTTCCTGGGTTCCTTCAACAGCGTTCAGGAGGCCATCGATATCCGTCGCCACAGGGCGTCCCCTCTTGGGCTTGTCATCGAGACTGGTGTCACCAGACCGAAAGCGTTGAAACCACTTTCTAGCTGTGGACGGGTGGACAGTACCTTCACCTTCTACGGCACAAACTTCCTTGGCTGCTGTTGCTGCATTCAACTCCTTTTTCCAGTAATGGTGCAGAACCACACGACACACAAGTTTTTCCTAAGCCATTGTCCTGCCAACTGTGTATTCAACGGGTAGTTATTCCCACACACCGCGTTAGCACTTGATCAGACAAACACGTGACACGCTTTCTGCCACCACCCCCTTCACCTGTTCTACACGTTGCACATGGTTTTCCGGCAACGAGTGGGCGGGGCCACCCAACGCTACGAACATATGACTCACCCTGGTAAATACCATTAACAGTAAAACTGATGCGTTATGGTGCTGTCAAAGACTTTATACAAGCACTATCCAAAAACACATATTTCAAAATTCCGCATTGGTTGCGCAAGTGATTCACCCAAGAAATAAAGGGATTCCCATAAATTCTCTAAAATTTAAATGGGTCGAAGTGAACATGAATGGGGCTGTTTTTTCACCAGGAAGCAAACTAATTAGCACAAAGTCGGTATCTCAAGCAGATCCCATACTCCGATCTACTTTAATTTAAAACGTTCGTGGTTTCATAACAAGCAGGACTAATCATTGCATAATTTCATCGAATGCTTTCGTTGTTTGTTATCAAAGAGATTGAATACAATTGTCCGATCGGATGCTTGTGATGATATATGTCATCCTTACTTACACGAGAAGTTTTTCAATTCACGCTCTTTTTGACCTACCTCTACTTCAGAAGTATTCCAGAATCACTTCCTTCCTTTGGTAAATGCCTTGCGAACTAATCATACAATTTTAGAATATGCATTTTCGAATAGAGTAGGTTTAAAGTTTGACGGTACCATACCGAATCAGTTTTACTGTTTGTAGTGAATCTAAGGAATCTAAGGAATTATAAAGTTCTAAAATTCATTTTCTCACGCTTTCGGCAGCCTGTAGCTCCGAATCTATGTACATGTCGAAAATTTGTCACATTAACTTTCGTCTTCTTCTAATGTTAGGAATCACCTCCGGCTGTTTGTCGGTGTAGTTCATAAACACACGCACACGCATATATGTATACTGCTACTGCTCCCAAGCTAACTAGACGTGTTGGGATCTATATTGATGCGTTCCATTTTTAAAGTACCAAAACCCATTCCCAAATTCCTTTATTAAGTTCCCAAAACCCTTATTTGTTTATTGAAAAATTCCCCGTTTAAACTTTTTAGAGAAGAAATATAAGTTGACGCATTTGAAAGATCCAGGAAATGATGTATGTGAGACTTTGGAAAATCCACGTAGCCACAAGGATTATTAATGCAGCTGACCATAATCCATGCCCAATTTGGTCATGCTTTGGTCTTATTTTGCTGATAGAAACAGGCATCGCGTGAAATGTCAGTCAGTCCCGGTTTCCTTCCAGACCTTGTTTCCCAAGTATAAAATAGAATTCTCCCCTTTTCCACGGTCTCTTGCTCTCTGTAGTGTCCCTGAATCCTATGATGGCAATATAACAGGGAAGTAAGATCTTTGAGTTTGTAAAGTTGAACTCAAACTTCTCAGCTTCTCAACTAGTTACGTCTTATTATTTCGAAACTCGCTATAAACTTTAAGAATCCCTGTTGCAGACTCGGCATCCTGTATCATGTACAATGATTTGCTGGAAATGTATAGTTTTTCTTATTACAGACAGGTAAGGTTCTTCAAGTCGTGATTACAATGTATTAGTATAGGACAAGATCTGAAACTTGCTATAGAGTAGGATACTTTAATCATGTAAATATTTCCCATCCCTTTTATTTTGTTGTTATAATTTTGTCTTCTAGTTTTATAATAAAAAAACATAAAATATAATGTGTGCCTCCATAGGTAATTTGTTTAGTGAGCAGTTCAGTGACTTACCCATTCTGCTGGATAAAAGGTAGGTTTCAGTATTAGAGCTGAACCTAACTCCGTACCTTAAAATGGAATACCCCCTAGTGCGGGTTGGCGAAGCCTGGCTTCACCCCAGCAGGCATTAATATATATATCTATATTTCTATATATTGAATTGAATTTATTTTAAGGCCTTTAGGCAACTAAGGCTCAGGCCGTATGGATGATGATGGGATGAATTGGTGGAATGAAGAAAGTGGGAGGAAACAGGAGCACCCCGAGAAAACCCACGCACACGGTGTTTGTCCACCACAAAGCCCACATGGCATGAGCAGGGATCGATCCGACGACCCCTAGCACCAGAGGTGAGCGCTCTACCAACTGAGCCACCGTGGCCCTATATTTCTATATATATATATATATATATATATATATATATATATATATATATACACATTATACGTATATTAAAAATCATGGATTACGTCCCACTTTTATGCAACAACCATTCCAATTCATTTATTTACCTTACTAATAGTCTCTCTCTTTCACAGACACACACAAACTCTCTCTCTCTCTCTCTCTCTCTCTCACACACACACACACACACACACACACACATATATATATATAGATATACATATATATATATATATATATATATATATATTCATAGGTACAATGCAATACTTAGATATAGGTAGGCCTACTTTCAATGTCATTATAGAAATAAAGGAGCATAAAAATGGATTTTTCTGATTTCAGAAAGGCACGTTCTTTCGTTACGTCGAGTTACGATCCCGCAAACTTTGGTGTTTCTTTTCTACAGAATCATTAACCACCTCGGCAAGGGGTTGGAGTTTTCCGAATAAATAATCTTGAGTAGGTATATAGAAAAATGGATCTGGTAAATCCAGCTATATTTGTATTGCTAAACTGGATTGTTAAAATTTATAGTAATAGTAACCATAATTGTGCTACGGTAACGATACTATTTTGCTAAGTTGACAATATTGCTAACTGAACAATTGTCCTTCATGACCTAGTTTGAAAATATGTTTGTTGCTGTTCGAATAATATTGTATGGTTGATAGAAACGAATGCGCAGAAAATGAAAGAAATATAGTCAGTATGACAATACTGTTACGTGGAACACTATGTGTTTCTGTGGTTAGAAGCCATCTCTTTTCGTCCGAGGGAAATTATAAGATTGTGTGAGGAGTAGCTAACGATGACGAGGAAAGGTTAATATATTGAGAATTTACTTACATCCTTGAAAATTTTACAGATTAGTGTAAAGTATAGCATGTTATTGTTAGTGAATGACTCACAATCGAGGCATATGAGCATAATGTTTACGTTAGTTACATAAGATGATCTTGGAACAATACTTATGATCAAAACAACAATAAACTACCGTACCCATAAAATAATATGATTGGAGTAACAATACGGTAAAATCCCATTTGCCATAGTTCAAATTTGGAGAGCAATATTATAGGTTGCAAATACAAGTCTAGCTTATCCTGCATTGTCGTTGTGACAATACACATGGGTAGGTGTATTGTGTGAACAATATTTCATGGTAGTATTCCTGTTTCAAAATAAATTAGCATGATATGATGTTAGCATTATAGTTGTTCTATGTTACTCGATGTTAATATTACTATATAATAATGCATAGTTGAATTACGACAACCACACAGGGTGGTTCACTAAATCCATAACATGTCCATAACTAGCGTACAAAATTATTTGAACCAAACAACGTTCATACCATAGTGAATGAGCTAAATCACATGATGATGCTTCTGAAGGCAAGGGCGTCTTGGAATACGTCAAAACATCTACGGGGCACAACTTCAAAATTTCAAATGGCAAAAGGGGGTGATTTTGACCCCGTTGAAACAATCGCTAAATTTTACACAACTATTAGAGGAAACACTTTTGGATAGCTCATATCGCTTGGCAGCAAGATGACCCAATTGGTGGTCGAAATTAACATGGTGTAGAGTGTTTCCGGGACTTTTGGAAGCTGTATCTCAAAATACAATAGCAATTAAAGGTTCGAAACTAAAGTGAAATACGAAACAAAATATGCGGAATCAAAGGGTGAAAATTTCAAAATCAGGCGCGCCCCGGGAATACTGTTACAGGGGGAACAACTTCAAAATTTTAAATTGAAACAGTGATTGATTTTTCTTTCTTTAAAACAAACATGAAATTTTGAAAACCTTTCAGAGGAAAGACTTTAAAAAGTCCTAAGTTACGAGAGTTGCTTGGTAAGTTAACTGTTGACTTACCAATTAACTATTGTAATTGTCAACGTTACTACATATAAAACAGTGTTTTAACTGAAAGGTTTTCAAACTTTCATGTTTGTTTTAAAGAAATCAAAATTATCCATTGTTTTCTATTTACAATTTCGATGTTGCCGCCCGGTAACTGTATTCCTGTTTTTTTTTTTAAAATGTCACTCTTTGATTCCACATATCCTATTTAGTTGTTCACTTTAGTTTGGAACATTTATTTACTATTTTCTTTGAGCTAAAGCATCCGCAAGTCCCAAAAACCTTGTACATCATGATAATTTTGATCGCCAATCAGGTCTTCTAGTTGCCAAACGGTATGAGCTATCGAAAAGTGTTTCCTCTAAAATTTGTTTAAAGTTTAGCGATTGTTTCAATGGAGGCAAAATCGATCTCTGTTGCGTATTGAAATTTTGAAGTTGCCCCATCGTAGAGGTATTCCCGAGACGCCTCTGATTTCAGAAACATTACCACGAGATTCCGCACATTCACTTCGGTATGAACATTTTTTGTTTCAAAGATTTCTGTGGACTAGGAGCTGAGTTATGGCCCTGTTTCGGATTTCGTGAACCACCCTCTATATATTGTTAGAAATTGATCTAGGCTGCCATACAGTATTTTTGAGGTGACTGTACCTATAGTTATAACAACAACGTCGTACCTTACAATACTGACGTGGTAACTATACATCTAGTTATATCTACTATGTCGTACCATATAGTATTGTGGTAACTTTACATATAGTTATAACGACAATGTCGTGTTCTCGTTATAAGTATGTGTGTAGTTCTACAGCAATACTGTATGGTATCTTAGATCAATTTCTAACAACATAGGTATCGTTGTTGTAACTATATAGTACGGTCAGGCATTGGTAATGAACTATGCATTATTATATAACTAGCTATAATGCTAACAAAACATTTTACTAATTTAAATCGGAACAGGAATTTTACAATAACATGTTGTTCACAGTATTGTAATTACAAATAAAAATGTGTTTGAATATTTAGAATGCACGATGAGCAAGACTTCTATTTGCAACCCATAGTATTGCTGTCGAAATTTTCACAATTACAAATAGGATTTTATGGTTACTCCAACAATATTATTTTTTAGCGTATCAGAGAAGGATTTTTTAAAAACCTATTGTTACTAACATAGACAGTAAACTTGCAGCAAGTTTGGCATTGCAAGTCTGCATGTGAACTTGCTAGGCACTACTTGATGGATACAAATTTTCTACAAACTTTGCACGCCAAACTTGCTAAAAAAACTTTCAGGACAAACTTTCCGCAAAGCTTTCTGAACAAACCTTTTACAAACATTCTTTTCAAAAACATTGGGAGACCAACACCGAAATTTTAGCGAAAAAATATTTCAATCTGCAGTGTGATTTGAACTCACGACTTTCAGATTTGTTTATTGCTCGCGACTCTACCGATACTTCATGTGTGCTGAACGAAGCACAGTTTAGTGGTCTTTTTATGTTACAAATACAGGTTCTGGAATAAAAGCATTTATGCAGACTTTTATTCTAGACTGGGAAAGCTTAGTGATCCTCTGTTAGGGTAGAGCTATGAAGAAGGCTAATTAGTGATTTTTCAGAACCGAGTCACTTCAAGAGTATCATAATGATGTGTACATTACTTTCCAGTCGACGACATCTCAAACAAACTGGCTGCCAATTTCTCAGATAGTACGCTGGTTTAATCCAAGTTTTGACAAGGCTTGATTTATCTATACAGTGATAAACTAACAGTGATTTTTCGTGTTAAATTACTAACTGGAACGCAAGGGTTAAAGAAGTCTTAATATAACAAATGGTTAGTGTTTTGTTATACAATTTGAAAATGTGTATACTGTACTACCTAGGTACAGTCATTTATAAAAGTAAATGGAGGTTATATAAATAAGAAATAGAAGCGATTTCCTCCATGAGACTTTTTTCACTATACGCCTAATAGTTAGACAACGAACTTGACAATACAAACATTCACCAAATCATGGCATGTCAGGATATTCCTCCATTTGGAGCAAGAAAAGATTAGTAGTTGCACATCATTTAGGTAGCCACGAGATAGATATGCAGAAATTTCAATCGCATTAAGTTATAAGAGATAGGAATTAATGCAATGATAAGGGAAATAATAATGTGGACATCATGCAGGATTCATCATAACGTTATGCAAGAAAACTTGTCTTCTCCAACACACAAACATACAGAGAGAGAGAGTAAGAAAGAAAGAGAGGGAGGGAGAGAGAGACAGAGGATAAAGGAATAGACATTTCAAAGGATTTACTTTTATATTTTGGAACACAATTAGTTAACCTTACCCTCTCCGTCTCTCTCTCTCTCTGTAACGTCGTTTTAGCTCTGGAACACGCACACGCACATAAAGAAAGGGTTGCGTGAGCGAGTAGCAATAAGTAATAAAAAACTAAAGATGAATAGAGAGAGAAGAAGGGAAAGAAGCAAAAACATGGAAAGGAAACGCCAGGAAAGACAGAGAGAGAGAGAGACCAATGAAAAATATGAGAACTACATTATCATTATGCTAAAGAACACACACACTGTTTACTCTGATTCTCGCAATTGATGCCTCGTAAGTTATCGAACCGGAGATGAATCTGTGTTTCTAACCATTATTTTATGCGAAAAAACACTACATGCCCGGGAATCGAACCCAGGTTTCCCCGTTGAAAGTCTGAGCCGCTAGCTACTACTCCACAGGCTTGCTGCCTAAATATTACTTAATAAATTGTTTTTTTTTCATAATAATAACAAAAAATTAATACTTCAGATCCATGACGTGTTCTCCATTGTCCTTGTAACTCCTATAGATTTGATTTGCCCTTCCTAACCAACATTTGTAAATCGTCTATTTCTCTATAATGACTCAGGTGTTTGAGTCAACATTCCGAAGGAATCTTCGTTTCGTACGAGAAGTTATGATTAGATTCTTCACGATCGCTTTGTATAAAACCTTGGCTTGAGCAGGGTTTGAACCTATGGTAGATTGCTTTAGTTCTGAAAAGTCCTAAAGTAATAAGAAAAAGTAATGAGCTAAGAAAAATCTTAAAGTAATAAGAAAAAGTAATATGCTAAGAAAAGTCCTAAAGTAATAAGAAAAAGTAATAAGCTAAAAAGATAAAGAAATAAAAAAGAAATTTCACAAATAGAATATATTCACATCACGAATCAGGGATCATTATTATAGATCTTCTTCAGCACTACAAAGCAAACTTTTCACTAAACTACCTGAGTTATGACTAATATTTAAAATCATAAATAAAAACTCGGCCCTGCAAAAAGAATTAAAAGGTTTAAAGGAAATCAATGAAGGAATAGGAGGTAATACTCACGGACAGTGCCGCTCCAACAAGGATATAAACCAGAATAATACCTCGCATGTCGGGTATAAGAGTATAGGTATAAAGCATAAGCAGCTCTAAAAATGAAATTAAACCGATCCCAAGTATACTTAAAAAGATCACCCAATAACACTATATAATACACTAATTTCTCTCAATAAATTCAGCGTGGGAGGGGCTGCCATATTAGCAATACTCAGTAAAAATTAGAGTGTTATCTCCCTAAACGCTCATAAGAAATATTAGCCAAACAAAATATCCCAGAAGAACATAGTCCATGGGTGATTATTAAAACTAACCCCCCCCACACACTTATAGTTATAATCCCCATCAATACTAATTCCATATGCACAACAAAAGAATATGCAATTATAGGTTTAGTATCTACCTGACGCAGACAGATTAGACTGACAGCTCAAACTCCAACAATTCTAATACCGTATCATAACAAATTTAACTTAATAGCAATCATTTCCAAATAAGAATAAATACGCAACAAACCATACCCCTTAACTTCAATAACACCCCTGCAAAAATTATAGAACCACAAACAGGAGCCTCAACATGCGCCTTAGGTAATCATACATGAACTAAAAATATTGGTATTGTAACAAGAATTGCCAAAACCGTTGCACAATATCATAAATAATCTAAAAAATATATACCAAAATTAACGAACTACAAGTTAAAGATCATAAGACTACCCCTGACTCCATCTAAATGAAGGCTACCAACAAGCAAAGGTAAAGAAGTCAATATAGCATTTAACAACAAATAAAGCCCAGCCTGCATTCGTTCAGGCTGATAACACCACCAAAGAATTAAAAATAAAGTAGGAATTAAAGACCCTTCAAAAATAAATAAAATACAAAGGATTAGAAGAAACAAAACTAAATAAAGCAACAAAAGTTATACTAAAACTAACCCAATACCAGTATTATAAAAGAAGATAAAATTCATTCACTAGCCACGATAATCAAAAGAATAACTCATACAGTCAATAAAACTAAAGAATAAGAAAAATTATCAAATCAAAAATTATACCCTAAGCATCTGGGAAAAAGTCTCACGCAATTACTGGTAATTAACAAAAATATAATTGGTAAATGAATGCACAACTCATCATATTTTTTCATAAATCCTAAAGGGATTATAATATTATAAACAATAGATACTTTAACATTGTAATACAACCAAGGACTCCAATAAGAATCATCAACATGACTACGAACGATAGAAACAAAAATGGATAAACCTAAACTACCTTCACAAACAAAAGAAGTTAAAAACTAAAGTCTAAAAGACTTCTCACTTTAAACTTCCATTAAACTTAAAAAAGCATAAAAAATATACTCAAAATAATCATTTCTAAACTAAGAAGAATATTAACAAATGCTTTCGCTGAGAAACAAAACATCAAACAATTACAATAACAAATGAAAAAGAGTAAATAGGGAAAATTCATATTGCCATAAGCTTTCATAATTTAATAAAAATAATGGTCTTGTAAATCATAAATGGTTTTGCCTTGAAAGCATCAAGAGAAAATAGTAACATTCATCCTTAGTCCCAAAAACTAATATTTTATATTAAACTACCTTTTGTACTCTTGATATTAAATTAACCATAATTTTCTTACTAATTCTAATAACTCTAACCCTGCTTTTTACTCAATTAACCCACCCCTTAACGATGGACCTCACCGTAATCGTTAACACAACTATATCATCTCTATTAATTGTAATCCTTTCAGAGTCCCCATGATTTTCCTACGTACTATTCCTAGTATTTTTAGGAGGGATATTAGTAATATTTATTTATGTGACTAGATTAGACTCAAACGAAATATTTCATCTCAACACTAAAACAATATTTTTCCCTGATCATTACTGTTGTTAGCAACATATCCTTCCCTAACCCCCATTCTTCATTCTCTTCAAGATTCATTAGAAATAACGATTGAACAACAACCAATCCTATCAATAAAATTCTATAATAAATCGATATCTACCATAACATTAACCATAGCAACATATTTAATTCTTAATTGCAGTTGTGAAAGTAACAAATCCACAACCAGACCCCTTTTGATTAAGCAAATTCTATGTCAATACCAATACATAAACAACATCCTCTCCTCAAAATTGCTAATAATGCCCTAGTTGACCTACCTGCTCCCATCAACATCTCTTACTGATGAAACTTTGGGCCATTATCAGGATTATGCTTAATTATTGAAATTATTACTTACCTATTTCTAGCCATACATTACACCTACAGAATTGAACTTGCTCTTGACAGAATTATACACATTTGTCGAGATGTAAATTTTCGGTGACTACTACAAACTATTCATGCAAATAGAGCATACTTCTTTTTTATTTGTTTGTACCTACATGTGGGCTGTGGAATATATAGATCTTACCTATATCTTCACACATGAAGAGTAGGAGTCATTATTTTAGTAATAGTTATAGCAAAATTATTTGTTAGATATGTCCTCGCTTGAGGACATATCTTTTTGAGGAGCAACAGTAATTACTAAACTACTGTCTTCCATTTCATACATTGGAAAAACACTAGTACAATGAATTTGAGGGGGATTTGCAGTAGATGACGCCACCCTAACCCGATTCTTCGCCTTCCATTTCATTTTGCCTTTTATTGTTGTGGCCATATCAATAATTCACCTACTTTTCTTACATCAAAAAGGTTCAAACAATCCCCTAGGACTCAATAGTAATATTGATAAAATTCCATTCCATCCTTCTACTTATCAAAAGACTTCATTGGATTCCTAATCATAATATTTTCCCTAACCTTCATATCCCTATGAAATCCTTATATACTGTGAGATTCAGAAAATGTTATTTCCGCAAATCCTCTAGTAACCCCAGTCCACACTCAACCACAATGATATTTTATCTTTGCCTACGCAATCTTACGATCAATTCCTAATAAACTACTAGGGGTCATTGCCCTAGCTATATCTATTCAAATTCTTATAAATATACCCTTTGATCATAAAAGAAAAATGCGAGGTCTTCAATCCTACCCCATCAATCAAAATACTTTTTGAATCATAGTATGAGTAGTTATTTTATTAACTTGAATTGCAGCCCGTCCAGTAGAAGACCTTTACATCCTAACCGGCCAAATATTAACTGTAATTTACTTTATATACCTGTTGCTTGTTCCTCAACTTTCAATATCACGAGATTTTCTTCTAACAAAGAAAAAGTAGTTCTTTTGCCGAGAAGAAGCATACGTTTTGAAAACATACTACAAAGGAAACTCTAAGGACTTTTAAATTCTAATTATGATACACTTAAATTAAAAAGGAAATCAGAAAAAAATTAAACCTTACTAAAAATAATAAATAATTTAATAATAAAGGTAAAAACCGTTTCAAGCAAGATATATTAATTTATCATATCGAAACCGAGGTAAGGTACCCCGAAATAAAATATAAATAAAAGAGGCCTTAACAGAAAAGAAATAAGAAAAATTATTACAACCTAAAATGATAATGTTAAATGAAACCCTTATATACAAGATTCTAGCACACTCCGCCATAAAAATAAGAGCAAATCCCCAGCACTATATTCAACATTAAACTCAGAAGCAAGTTCAGATTCTCCTTCAGCAAAATCAAAGGGAGTTCGGTTAGTTTCAGCTAAACAAGGCCCAAATCAAGCCAAAAACAACAGAAAATTACTAAATAAAAACCACAAATCCTCTTGATAAAGAGCAAAATAAAGAAAACTTTATCTACTTCTCAAAACAACAAAAGGCAACAAAATTAAAGCCAGACTTACCCCATAAGAAATAGTTTGTGCCACAGCTCGCAACCCTCCAAGTAAAGCATGATTAGAATTAGAAGACCATGCGGCAGACATCCAGTATAAACTCCCATACTAGTGCAACATAAAAAGAATAACAAATCCAAGGAAAAAGTAACCACTAAACCATACAATCAAACCAACAAAGACAACATTAAACTAAACACAGGAGCCAAATCCTTCTCCTATCCATTGTAATTTTATCATTTCACAATCATTTACTATGAAACACTGGTAACCCCATCACAGTAACTTCTTGTGCTCTCAAATTAGGAGCAGCCCTCCATTATTTGTTAATACCAGAAGTAATAGAGGGCATAGATTAAATAAATTACCTGTTACTGATAAAATGGCAAAACTAACTTCTCTCACCCTTATAACATACACAAAATCCCCGCCTCCATTATATTTTTCCTTATTATTCTATCAGTAATAGTTGGAGATATCGGAGGACGTAATCAAATCTCCTTTCGAAAAATTTCCCTTCTCCTCAACTGCCCATACAGTGTGATTTTTAAGAGCCATCCTATGCGATGATATAAGATGATTATCATAGTTTGCTCTCTATACTCTTATCATCATTGCAATCACGTCACTATTCGCAATTACTAAGATTTATTATTTAAGTTTTCACACATAAAATCAACCTAATAACAAAACTTGCAATCTTTATGAGCATTCTATCACTAGGGGTAGCCTTCTACCACTTCCCCCGTTCTTAGGCTTTCTACCAAAATGATTTATTATTATGAAAATACCCAAATGTTACTTATTATTCCACTCCTAATCATAATTGCAATCGTCCTAGTTACCATGTATTATTACGTGCGCATTGCATACTCCGCATTTGTCTTAACACATAGAACCTAAACTTGAACAAAAACAACCCTCAACTCAAAATGACAAGAAACATTTTCATTATCAATCATTTCTATTACTTTAACGGGTCTTTTAATAGCCCTCTTGATTCTAGCCTCAAGTACCTAAATAACAAGACCTTAAGTTAATTAAACTAGTGGTCTTCAAAGTCGCCTATAAAGAACAAATCTTTAGGTTCTAGTACTATCCACGCACTATCCCCGAATTTTCAACCTAGTATCATATTTATTGACTATAAGACCCTAAACTTGACAAGAGGAACAACTCCATACGTAGATTTACAATCTACTACCTAATATTTCAGCCACCTTGCCCTTACTTCTTGCTTAATACCTGAAACGATGACTGTTTTCTACAAATCATAAAGAAATTGGTACAATATATTTAATCTTTGGTGCATGATCAGGAATAGTAGGCACTTCTCTCAGACTATTAATCCGAGCTGAATTAGGTCACCCGTGGAGCCTGATTGGCGATGATCAAATGTATAATGTAATTGTAACAACTCATGCTTCCATTATAATTTTCTTTATAGCTATACCGAATTATAATTGGTGGCATTGGATATTGACTAGTTCCTCTTATATTAGGAGCCCCAGACATAGTCTTTGAACGTCTTAAGATTCCGACCTTTACACCCGTCACTAACTCTATTATTAACTGGAAGAATTGTAGAGAATGATGCAGGAACAGAGTGAACTGTTTATCTTCCCCTATCAAACGCAATTGCACATGCAGGGAGATTAGTAGACCTTTCAATTTTCTCCCTTCATTTAGCCGGAGTCTCAATTCTGGGTTCCGTAAACTTTATTACAACTGTTATTAACATACGAATACCAGGTATAACAGTAGAACGAGTACCTCTATTTGTATGATCTGTTATTATCACAGCCATTCTCTTATTGTTATCCTTCCCAGTTCTAGCAGGAGCTATCAAAATACTATTAACAGACCGAAAATTTAATACCTCCTTCTTTGATCTAGCTAGAGGTGGAGATCCTATCGTATATCAACATCTATTTGGATTTTTTGGACAACCAGAAGTATACATTTGAATTCTACTAGAGTCTGGGATAATTTATCACATTGTTAAACTAGAAAGAGGCAAAAGGAAGTATTAGGGGCCCTAGGTATAATTTATGCAATATTAGCAATTTGATTCCTCGGTTTCATTGTATGAGCGGTGAGCCCACCATATATATATATATACATCAGAAATAGATGTAGTTAAACGAGCCTATTTTACAGCAGCAACAATAATTTCTTCATTTCCAACTATCATTAAAGTCTTTCGATGAATTTCAACCCTTCATCGTACACAAATCAACTATTCCCCTCCAACTCTCTCGTCATTAGGATTCATTTTTCTGTTTACCGTAAGAGGTCTGACAGAAGGAATATTAGCTAATTTATAAATATATATTGCCTTAGATGACACCTACTATGTCGTAGCTCACTTCCATTACTTTTTTTTCAATAGGAGCAGTATTCGCAATCATAGCAGGAATTATTCATTGATTTCCCTCTTTTTAGAGGTACATCTCTTAACCCATCTTGATTAAAAATTCATTTTCATTATAGCATTTCTAGGAATCAACATCACATTCTTTCCGCAGCAGTTCGTAGGCTTCAGAGGGATACCTCGACGATATTTTGACTATCCCGGTGCACACATTACATGAAATATGGTCTCAAGCGTAGGCTCCCTTTTGTCACTGATTACAGTTCTTATACTAGTATTTATTGTATGAGAAGCACTTGCTAGCTCCCGTCCTATTTTATTCCCCAACGAACAACCAACGTCACTTCAATGATATCAAAATTTACCTCCAGCAGAACACAGTTATTAAGAAATTCATCTTTTAACTATTTACAACCTAAGATGGCAGATACTTATAAGCAAGAAGTAAGTGCATTGGATTTAAGCTAAAAAATAAGACCTAATTATGTATTTCATAGAAATGCCTAGCTGAAACCATTAGGTCTCCAAGATCCCATATTATACAACAAATAAGCTTTTCCTATGATCATACAATACTTATTATTGTAATAATCACATTACTTGTAGGCTATCTAATAATCTCTATCATATTTAACAAATATATTAACAGACATCTTTTAGAAACCATCTGAACTATTCTAACAGCAATTATACTAATTTTCATTGCCCTTCCATCCCTACGTCTTCCTTATTTAATTGATTAAATCAACCAACCTTCCGTCACCTTAAAAGTAATTGGGTATCAATGATACTGAAGCTATAATTATTCAGACCTTGCTCCCACAGAATTTGACTCATATAATTCTAATATGAAATAAAAAATAATGTTAGTCTCCTAGATGTAGATAATCGAGTAATTTTACCAATTAATACAAACATTCGAGTACTAATTACAGCAGCAGACGTTCTCCTTTCACGAGCAATGCCAGCCATATGTTTAAAGGAAGACGCAACCCCCGGGCGCCTAAATCAAGTAGGTATGAATGCAAAACGAATTGGTCTATTCTTTGGAAAATGCTCTTACATCTGCGGATTACAGCTTTATGCCAATCGTCATGGACACCTGCCCGTATCAACAATTCATCAGCTGAATATTAAACATAATTCAAGATGGTTCATTAGGTGGCTGAAAGTAAGCAATGGTCTCTTAGACCAAAGTATAGTAAAATAACAATTACTCCTAATGAAAAGTTACTTAAATTATATAACATGGCCCTGACACAGCCAAATTACCATATAATCGTGGTACTTTTCAATACCTCAAATATCCCCCTTAGAATGACTACTTTCATTTATTTTATTTTCAATTACTTACTTAAGTTTTCCCTCAATTATATACTTTAATACATCCCCCCCCCTTCAGCTAAAAACCTAGTACATAAAAAATAATATACTTAATTTAACTTGAAAATGATAACTAACATATTTTCAACATTTGACCCTAATTCCTCAATTAACTGACTTAGTACCTTTCTAGGCATAATACTTATTCCCACATCATTCTTATTTTTGCCCTCACGAGCAACAATTTTATGACATACCCTAACAACAACCCTTCATAAAGATTTCAAAACAATTCTAGGACCTCAAAATATTCATAAAGGAACACAACATTTCTTTTTATTGCTTTATTTGCATTTATTACCTTCAATAATTTTATAGGATTTCTCCCTTACAAGTTTTAGTCACATAACATTAACACTAACTCTTGCACTTCCTATATGACTAAGTCTTATGCTGTACATGTGAATTAATCACAACACATATTTGCCCACCTCTTCCTGCAGGAACCTGAGGCCTTCTAATACCCTTTATAGTATGTATCGAAACTACTAGAAACATTATTCGACCAGGTACACTAGAAGTCCGGTTAATAACAAATATAGTAGCAGGTCACCTCCAACTAACTCTCCTAGGTAGAATAGGTCCAAGCCTAACTATATCCCTCCTTTCCTTAATAATAATTAGTCAAATATTGTTATTAATGCTAGAATTCGCAGTAGCAATTATTCAATCTTACGTATTTTCAGTATTAACAACCATAGTGAAGTTACATATGTCAAGACCCTAAAATCATCCATACCATCTAGTAGATCAAAGTCCATGGCTCATGACAGGAACTCTAGGGTCACTAGCTACTACAATAAGCCTAACTAAATGATTTAATCAATTTAACCCAGACTTATTCTTTCTAGGCCGTTTAATTATTAGACTAACGATAATTTAATGATGATGAGATATTTCCTGAGGAGGAACTATCCAAGTCCTTCACACAATTCAAGCCACTACAGGACTTCGATGGGGTATAATCTTATTCATTGTATCAGAAACATGTTTTATTTCCTTCTTTTGAGCCTTCTTCCATAGAACTCTAACCCCCACAGTAGAAATCGGAATAATATGATCTCCAGTAGGAATCCAGTCGTTCAACCCCATACAACTCCCTCCTTCTTTATACTGCAATTCTACTTGTATCAGAGGTTACAGTAACCCGAGCCCATCACAGACTTATAGAATCAAATCATACACAAACCACCCAAGCCCTAGCCTTAACTATCTGCTTAGGCCTGTAATTTACAACCTTACAAGCCTTTGAATACTATGAAGCACAATTCACAATTTCAGACGCTGCCTACGGATCTGCTTTCTTTATAACAACTGGGTTTCATGCCATTCACGTAATTATTGGTTACTCATTTTGAATGGTATGCCTACTTCGCCATATACCATTTCCCCCCTAATCACCATTTTGAATTTGAAGCAGCAGCATGATTCCGACACTCCGTAGACGTAGTATGATCATTTCTCTATAGGTACATTTACTGATAAGGGAGATAATCCATCTATTTAGTATAAATTAATACATCTGACTTCCAATTAGACAATTCACATAACATATAATATAGATAATATATATAATTCTAATCGCTGCCCAAATCAAAATATTAATCACAATTATTGTCATATTATTAGCCTCTCTGATATAAAAAAAATCATTGACCGGAAAAAATACTATATATACCTTAGTCTACGTAAAAAACTATATATTTATTTAAAAAATAAATATATATAATTTAAGAAAGAAATGGTATTATAATTACGAAATAACAAAAATGAGGTGTTTCTATTAAAAACTATATTATTAATGAACGTTAACTTTCTAGGTCAATCGCTATATTCTTTGCAAACCGTGTACATTATATTTTAAATAAATCAATCATTAGGTAGGCCTAGTTCAAAGTATGAACAATAATTGTGCAACGAATGAAGTGCCTTTATTCTTTATAATTGCCGTATGAAAATTTCCAATTGTTCATAAAAGCCTAGCTCAATAATTTTTGGGACCGTGTACAACAAACATATAATTTACAAAATTCTAATACATTTTCTTGTGTCCTTGCACACAAAGTGACCACTTGATACTATTATGTTATGAGACGGGTCAGTTATCTACACTCTTAGCTGTTTACGCAATTGGGACGAATATTGCATTTATTTATTTTTTTTATTCAAGGAAAGGGTACCATATCGGTGTTTTAATAGTTTTCCTTGGACATAATAGTTCCTCGTTGCGCAGTGATTCAAATTACATCGAAATAACTGTTGTTACGGTGTTGAGAGCGAAAAAATGTTAGCTCTCAGAAATAATAAGTTTCATGAGTTAAATATTTTTGCCCATTTATACCCTTGCATAATATTTTGACACAGCACGTTATAATCCATAGTAATTAAAATAGGCACGATCTGCACGGAATCTAACTTAATTGAACCATAATATGGAGAATTCTTTACATCAGCTACTGCTTTTACTTATGAGTTGAATATGTTTCAAAGGTTACTATCCTTATTTTGTATGTGTAGATCACAGAATGTGATGTAAAATCAAAGGATGATGACATTACAAGAACGCGTGAAAGAACATGTGTTCTTGTACTTACATAACCCCTTAGCTTTCCATAACATTTTCTGTCCTACGTATCCGAAACTAGGAAAGAATCACAATTTAAAATGCATTCAATACTATACAATTATTGTGATATATTTCGTTAGATTACTGCCAATTTGTGAATTAAGCACATGCAGAAGTTGTTTATCACGATATTTTAAGAAATCTATGTTAAATTTCCCTACTATATAAACTAATCCATCATTTCGCATCATGCCCCACTCAGATTGTAAATTCTCATTGTACTCATCTATTTTGCTTTGAGCATGAATTAGACTAGAGATATATTAACTTCTGAGATTTTACACTCGAATGGAAAGTACACTATTTTTCAAGGGTATAAAATATCGTAGCAGCTTTTGATACATTATTAGTACAACACCTTTCGCTATTGAACAGCAGTTCCCAACACAATTAAGCACGATAATGTAATTTTTCCATCATAACATTACATTACCCTTCATTGTCTGTACTTTCAAGTTGTACGGTGTGCCAGACTAGCGCACAAGACTGCTTCTTGTTGTAATACGAACTACGTACTCGTGGACTTGCGAATTTGGAGCTTTTGAAATAATCGGGTGACATCACTACCTGGCAAATGCTAGAAGTACGCACTATGTAGCTTTTGGACACCGCCAAAGTGAAAAAAGAAAGCAACAGTAATACTCGACCAGCAAAACTATTAACTAAGGCATCACTAAAACGAATTAATAAATGTACCCCCACAGTTACCAAAGTTGAGGAATGATTTAAAGCACAAACAAGCGCAGGTGCAGCTTTATGTAGTGTGTGTTCACATCTAAAGAACAGCTACTATACAGTAATCAAAACACCCGTTCAGAATAAGAGCTGTAAAAACTTCCGATTGAGTATTTTTGGCTTTGTAAGTAAACCCCACTACAAAAACCTCAAAATTCCCTATCAGAGATAGTGTTAACTGTTAACTCTATTCATACCAATCCTCCACTGAATAAACAATAGCTTAATTGCATCACCGGGTGAAGAACGAGATGGTACATTGAAGAGAACTCCAGGTGCTCTCTTGCCTTTTCCTACAAGATATGCAAAAGTTGAATCGTAGTGATTCTGATCATTGGAATGAATACCTGGAGTATTATTTTCTCTTCATGTAATAGCAAAGAAATTATTCTTTGCCTGAAACAGAGCACTATCTAGTCGAAGAGAAGTGTGAATACTATTCATCGGATAATCGAAAAAACTAATTATTTCTTACATTTTCCTGAAAACAAATACTTTCACCAAAAATAAACATTGTTACCTGTATAGACTAAGAGAACCTCGACTCCTACGGTTCTCAACCTAGATCCCATGTAACATTGAAGGCCCTTACTAGAAATTTAATAGGATATTATAGTAATTAATCAAAATTATATCTTTGATGTAGGAATTCAAGAGCTTTTAGTTCTATTTCTTTTCTTTTTGAGTTTTTATCTTTCCTTTTAAGAAAACAGATTGACAATTATGTTCTTGGAATAAAAATTGAAATATGGAAACGTAAGAAAGGGAACATGGTACTTTGTGATTTGTTACTTTTCTCAAAATAAGGAAAATTATCTCTGCATTAATTATTTTCTGATTTTTCAAGAAAACGAAACACATCAAACTAAATCCTGTATCACATTGTCGTATTCTCACGAAAATGACTTTAATTAAGAGAAATACCTCTTTTATATGTCTAAACTCGGATATATAAAGTAAATATACTTGAATAATATGAACCCTATGCTTAATATAAAAAACGAAGCCTAACCTACTTTTATCCCTGGAAGCAGAGTTCCCTATTGAATAGCATAAGGACTTCTTTTCCTTACTTCTGATACTGAGTAGCATATTAGAAATTTCTCCGTTTAACAAAATGAATGGAAGAAACGCCAGACAACCTAAGTGCATTATCTAAGCCTAATTCCCAAGAAAAGTGAGCTACAGGAAATTATCCAACACATATTTACTCTTCTAAATATAGGAACTTCACGATAATCACCCTCAAATATTGCTAGCGTAACTTCGTATTCAACACTCAAGGTACTTGTTGCGCTATTTAACTGGAAACTAATTATACTTCTAATCACTTTTACTACCAGGGTTTTTCCTTTTATAATCCCTTCTAATTTTGTGATCATATTTTAACGTAACCTTGAATCCGTCATTTCTACTAAGAAATCCACAATTGCAGCACACTTGTAATTTTATGTATAGAATCAGACGAAAAGGAAACGTATACCATGATCACAGATCGTTATATGAGGTAATATTAACTCCACCTTAATTGAGATCTTAAGCATCAAGAAATTCCGCAATACACTTGGAATATGAAGTCAATTAATAACCTCACATTAGCACATACCACTCTATGAACAGTATAGCTTTACGTAATATATAACTAATTACGATACCGAACATCACACCTCTCACCAACATGAATTTCCAATTCCAACTGGGGATCCAAGCCACCAGTTGGCGTGACCTCTGCATAAATCCACAATTGCAGCATACTTATAATTTCATTGTATAGAATCATACTAAAAGGTAACGTATCCCATTATTACAGATCGTTACATGAGGTAATATTAATTCCACCTCAACCTGATTTTACTTTTGATATAAAATGAAGTTTCCTTCAGATCCTAAGCATTAAGAAATTCCGCAATACACTTGGAATATGAACTCAATTGATAACCTCATCTAACACATACAGCACTATGAACAGTATAACTTTACCCAATATATAACTGATTACGACACCGAACATTACACCTCTCACCAACATGAATTTCCAATTCCAACTGGGGACCCAATCAGCCAGTTTGCGTGACCTCTGCAGAAGCGCGCCCGAACTCTCAAAAATCAATCAGGGCTTTACACTTTCTCTGCCAATCAAACGATAACATACTTGTTTGAAAATTTAAACAATATTAAAGAAGTGACTACAACTGAGCTACAAAATGGCAGCCATGCTTGGACCAACAAAGGTAACATATTTGGTCTGTTTTTAAATATAAATTGTAGCACACTACAAAGTACCTCTTCTCTAACAATATATATATAACAGTATATATATATATTGTTATATAGAATCTAGAATAATCATAGTTACCTCAGACATCAAGTTAAATCATATATAATCAGACATCATGTATAATCTAGCCATTTACAGACTTATATGTTTGAGTAATTCACAAGTGCGAATTTCCTCTCCAATTAGACATGCAGCTTTTTCAATCAATAACAAATGCAGCTTTTCAACTGACTTATTATGTTTTGTTTTACTTTATATTGTAACTTTTCTTTTACCCTGGAAATTATAATGATGACTGTTAGCGAATAGTTGGGCATGTATATCTCGAGTAGTTGATAACACAAAACGGATTATATATTTTACGAGAGGAGGATACTTTGTAGTTTTATTCAGCATGGATCTCACAAGAATAATTCGAAATCCAGAATCAGCGCAGGTGCAGGACGTAACTTGTTGTTGCATTAACTCCCGCATTGATGTTATCCAACGACTTACACGCCAAATTAGGATTATATTATTAACAAATATTTTCAATTCAATTAAGCAGTTTACTAGCGGCGAATAAGACGTCGCCACTCGAAAAGGCAGACGTTGCAACCATTGGTATTAAGCAATTATACTATATATTCGAAGTAGTAAAGCACATTGAACTTAATATTGTATGAGTAAAAGTTACAAGAACTATTTGTGTAGATTATTATAACATACAGAGATATTGCGGTGACAGTGAAGTGATATGTTCATACAACACCTTTACATCATGTAGGTATGAGGAATGTTTTCGCAATTTGACCGTATATGGTACTGACATTTTGCATATTTTTATATTACTACAATACTGTTCTATGATTGTAGATTTCAGTTTTATTCATTTCATTATTTTCATAATTTTATGTAAAACAGTGTGTTTAGTAGTAAGACATGTTGGTTTAAGTTTAGTTGTATTTAAGATTT
>JAGDQP010002615.1:59024-102464 GCA_022664845.1 Lepisma saccharinum | reverse complement strand
CGGTATGTCGCGAGTGTGCACCGCGGACTCCTATTGTCGCGGTGTATTTCTCTGGCCAGTGGCCTGAGTTAAAGGTACATGCCCGACGAAATCTTGATCCCGTGTATCATAAGCCTCTAAGTGCTGGATCTGATCGTCGGCATGAAAAGGTCTTCTACCATTAGTGGGGGGAGGATTTCTACCTCTTCCTCTGCCCCCTCTGTGTGAGTTTTTCTCATTGTTGCCAGGTCTCTGATTATTACTATCGGACGTACTGGCTACATTGTCATTATGTCGATCGTTACGGTGATTCGACCCATTACTTGGCCTGTCATAAGGACGACGTGGATCTGGCTTTGAATTTTTCTTATAAAAATGTTTCTTCTTGAACCCACCTCTGTTATTGCTCTCAGTGTTACCAGTAACCTCCAACATATTGAAACTTTTCTTATGTGGGTAACTTTCTTTTTCTTTGTGGGTCAGCTGTATTTCACTGACTACTGACAGCATTTCAGAGATTGTCTTTGGTTTCGCAGCAATAAGCAATCTTCTGATATACTGTGGTAACTGACGAGCAAGAAGTTTTAGTAAACTTTCATCTGACAGCGGTGGTTCAAGGATGGAGTTCTTCTGTAACTGTCCTAATAAGTATTCAATTGGCGTTTTATTAATCCGCGTATCAAACGTGTTCGTGAGTAGTGTGGCACGTAAGGACTCTAATCTATCGGTGCTTAAATAGGCATCTCTAAACGCTTTCAAAAAGTCTGAATACGTCTGTATCTTTGCTTTCACTACCTTGTACCATTGCAAAGATACACCACGCAATGCACGAGTTATGAATGTTAAACGGTATTCAGGCGCTACTCCCATCAGTTCAAAATAGATATCTAAATCATTAATGAAAGTATGAGTCGCAGTTTCGTCCTCTGTCCCATAAAATTCAGGAAGTTTTAGATCACGGTGAAGTAGAGATGTCACAACGTTGGCCAGTTGGCCGTTTGCTGTGTTGTTGACATCCTCAGCCAATGAACTTCGAGATAACGGGGGTGTGTGTTCTCGCCTGGCTGCGTCAGCGACTGCAGCTGTATTTTGAGGAATTTCTCGTGACCTACTTTCTTCTGTTTGTGAGTTTGTTAACTCTACTGTGACAGTTGAAGCAGGTTCACTTGTCATTGGTACAGTGTGAGGCACAGAAAGTATGCTACCTGTTTTAATGGCATTGATTTCACGAGTCATGGAGTCCGTGAAAAGGGCCATTCGTTCCCCTATTGCTTTTGTAAAGTCTGCAGTTTCTGCATTTATAATCTCCTGAAACTCATTTTGTGTGGCAGCCAATTGAGACACCTCCCGATTTATATCATTAATACGATTAGAAAACTTTTCTGAAAACGTATCCACGGACTGTTCCATTTCCCTCACTGTTATTTCAACCGTGTCCTGCTTGGTAGAAATTTCCTTTACATGTGATTCTAATTTTGAACTCGACACTTTCACTATTGAGTCTATGCGCTGTACATCTGAACTAACTGTGGCTATTGCAGTTGCATGTGAATTTACTTGATCGCTGATGTCTTCAAGTTGTAACCCTACTCGTTGGCTTTCCGCTTCGATTCTACCAGATAAGTCCTCACTCAGTGACTTCATCTTTCCGCTAAAATCAGATCTAACTCTATCTAAACGATTATTAACTAGAGCAACACTAGCATTAAGCAATTCAAATTTTTCATTAGTTTGATCAATTTTTGATGAGAGCTGACTATTCGATTTGCCTATCTGTTCTTTGAGTTCGTGGTTTGATTTTTCAAAATTTTGAGTTAATCTCTGTTCTAAATTTTGGTTTAAACGTTGCTCTAACGACTCAAACATTGATTTGAAAATATCTATCGGAAAATTAGTGGGTGTGACTGTAGATGTAGAGGCTGCAGGGTCAATCCAGCCGACCACTGGGGACTGACTTTCAGTTTCATTGCCATTGTCAGGGGTACCACTTACAGGAATGTTGGTTTGACCAACACCTGGAGAAACGGCGTCATTGTATACAGGTACAATGACTTCATTCTCATGGTGATTGTCTTTGTCACCATTTTGTTCCCCAACATTTTGTGTTTCGAGGCCGTTGTCTACCTCGTCTGTTGGGTAGTACTGACTGTCTTCTAATACCTGACTTTCGTCACCTAGTTGATCTACTATCCCCATATTCACCGGTATGGCAATGATTTCCTGTTTTTCTGCCTCCATTATCTTACTCTGTGCTCTCGTGCGCACCATAAAGTAAACAGCTACAACTTATGTCCTAGACAAACTGCAGAAAAAAGAACATACAATTTCTAAACATATGACGCCCCCTTATTATTAGCCTATAAAACTTTGACACATAGCTAAAGCATAAACAATTTGCAAGCTGTAAGTTTGTTTGGGTTTTACCGGGGTCTACGCTAATCAGCGCTAAAAAATGTCTCTACAATCACAAGGAAACAAGGTTGGAGAATGCCGTGCTCAAGGTGCAAGGTGTAAACATTTACTCATTCCTAGATGTAGGTAAACAGACTTCCGTGAGAATTTCCCTTGTGAAAAGAGCTAAATTTCCACGGAAACTGCCCCAATAGTTTGGCGCCAGAAAATTGTAAAGTGCCCCCAAGTAATGAGGTGTCGGTATTTACACAGATACCTTTCTGATACACGGAGAGAAAGATCAATGCTTCTCACACATGGTTTTACTTGCGGAATTAAATTTAATCACAAAATTTGTGTGTGAGAAAAAAAAATTAACAGATGTTCAAATAATCTCAGGGTAATAAATAATCATTTAGGAATGAGTAAGCCTTTCTTTCTGCATGACAATCTTCAGGGCTATTTCTAATTAAAGCAAAGAACAATTTGTAGTCTGCTATCTCTCTCTGCCGACCTGAAAGACTGTGACATAAGTACACCATAAATAGCAATAACAATATTGTACTCACCAGTAAGATGACCTCCACAGGCATGAGATGGGGAATGGATGCGGAATCTACTTATTAAATAATCCTTGAAATTCGATATCATATTAATTTATTCGATGGGATAAGTAGGATCAGAAACACACACACACAACACGATGAACCACTTACACTTTAGAGCTATATCGGCTCTTTGGGCCACCACTAACGATCAAGTTGGCCATCTTTACTATTATTAACAAACAAATAGCTATATTTTCATAATCAAACACTCATGAGACACTCGGATCCGTTATATATATATATATATTGAACTTGAGCTCAGTTACTGTCTAGGCCTATACGTTTGTAATCCACTTTCATTGGGGATAAAACTTGTAGTGTTCATCAATTCACTATGAATGCAATGGAAAGTCCACCTTGCTTCACCTTGTTCATGGGAGGTTGATTTTTCACTTCGGCGTAGAACTTCAGATTTTTGGATCACTGCGTCTCCAAAGTTTGTATTATGATGAATAATCACATCTATACCCGATTTCACTGTTCTCGGTATATTTAATAACACACACACAAAAAAATATATATACATGAATATATCTCTCTCTACGGGATTATTTCAGAGGATGGAGATATTGGGTACTGGCTCGCATTCTGGCAACACTGACAGTTCGGTAGGTTAAGAGACTAATGTATCCACTCAACATGGCAAATTTACCTGTGTTGCGTTATATTACGTCATTGTCTTAACAAAAATGAAATTTAAAAGAAACTGGATCATCTCAGAATCACAAGTATAACAATAGTGATGGGATATAACGGAGTTTGTGATTCAACGGGGCGAAGTTTGTGATGGTACTTGGAAAAACGCTCTGTACTGCTTCACATCCCTTTTTATAACGAAAGGGATAATTGTTCGTGAATAGTCTGAGTAACAGTAGTGGTACAGTTTCCACGTTATATCACAAGGTTTTGCAGTAAGTTTCTGAAAGATCCTTAGGTGAGGATCTGGAATCCCACACGATGTATATTCCTAATAGGATTATGTTAGTTGACTAGCTTGTAACATTGATGTGTTGTCTCAAGATAGCACATAGTACACCAGTTTAGGGTCACTCGCCCAAAAACACTGGTGCTCACTTCGAAACCGACTGACTTGTACAGATTCGAGTTGGAATGAACAGCCGTCGACGTTCACTCCCCCTAGATTTAATACCGACTGCCTTGTCCACACCCTCAAATTAGACACTCAGGGTCTCTCCTCACCTCAACCCTTTAGGCTCGCTCTCCATAAGCCTCTCTCTACCCCCGCATTGCCAGTGAAACAGAGGGCTTGGCCTTGTTGCCACATATGGCAGGATGTGGTTTTATATTAATTTCATCTATAAATACATAATGACATTACTTCCAATTACTATATACAATTAATTTATTACGTAATGGACAATCGATGTCCATTGGTAACCTAATATTGACTTACACAATACCATAAACTTAAAAACTAATGTGGTTCTGTGTTTTGGTCTGCTGTGCAGAACACCGTGACAGCTAGTGACGCCTGCTGGCAAAAACCAGCATTGCGTTGCAAAACAATGCCGCGAGGATATTTCTGAATAGAGAGACATAAACAAAAGACAAACATATAGAAGTAGGGGTGATTAACCAAATTAAGAAAACAAAACATATGAGAACTTAATACTAGAGATACTAAGGATAACATATTTACTAAAATCAACAAATGACAACATAACACAAAAGGGGGGGGGGAGAAAAAGCATGTAGCACAATACTTCTATTGCATTGAGGTCACTCTGCCCAGACCCACAGACGACCTAGACAGACAGCAAACAAAAAATTAGTTCCTGGTGTTTTTCAATGTAAGTGGCTGATCGTGAGTTTAAGCGGGAACCGGATCACTGTGCAAGAGTGTACAAACGAAAAGAGAACCCAAATAAACCTCAGCTTGCATTTACATATAAAATATAAACACATGAAAAGTAGTTGCATAAAACATGATATCCCTGCGCCGGAATAGTGTCGTTGTTAGGATAGCTTCGTTGACTAGCAGAACTGCGGAAAGGGGGTACGGGGATGAATGTGCCAAAAGTGGTCAAAACCCTTTTTCTTCACACCCTTTTGTTCGCTATTTTCGCATCGTCGTTATACATGGAAGAAACAATACATTTTTGCAGGACTACTGGCACCAGACGCCGGTGTTTCTAACTATTAGAAAATAGTAACATATATTGTAGCCCATCTACTGATCCTTACTTCGTATAGGAAACTTCATCTAACTGGATTGTAATTCAATCAGTGAGCGTACAACACTGAGGCACAGCTCGGTCTGGATAACAGGTGCAGAGTATGTCTCCCAGTTTTCCTGAGTAGGAAAATGTGTATTTCCAGCAAAATTCTCCATGCAGTTTCGTATCCATGTCTTCTGATATGGAAATGCAGTAATTATATGCAACTAAATCCCTTCTTACATATTACTATTGTTAATCCAGATTATAAAAATATGCCTAATAAAACCTTATAATGACATGCAAAAAAAACCAAAAAAAAACCAAGACGTTAAAAAAAATAATTTTCATAATCCTCAATTTAAATATTCGTATGCAGATTACCCATGGATGATGGGCCATTTACAAGCTGTTGTTTTAAAGTATTTTTGCAATGTAATGTAATAATCAATAAACAATAAATAATAAATGTTAGTAAATGATAAATTGTAAAAATAATAATGCATAAAAATTATGTTCATTATTGTGCAGTACACTGATTTTGTAAAATATTACGACTTAAGTAGTTTCTGCAAGAAAATAAAGTGTTGTTACGCTGTTTAGGTCTAAACCCAAAATAAGATTCATTTTACATTATGTCATGCTTTTTTGTATAGCCATACACAGCATATATCGCTGAAATATGTTCCATTAAAGGAGTACCTATAGAAATATCAGTTTTTCGTTTCTCCTGTAAAATTACGAAAATGACTGAAGTGGTGTTTGGAAATAAGTTCCTCATATTAATTAGAGAACTACTTTCTGACTACCTTAGTATGTTGAGACCAGTCATAGTGTAATAAGCAGCCGTTAAAAATTTGATGCAGATCGATCCTTCGGTATCGATATGAGAACCCACAATGTATTTGGTACTTATACCATCAATTATGCTAATGCAGTGCTCGGGAGGCTCTAAGGAAGGTTAAGGCGTGTAAGTTGAACGGTATAGAAGCCTGTACTGAATAAACAATCATACATACATATTTAGTTCACCGAAGGGAATTAAGTACACAAGAAGTTCTGGGCAGAATTTGCGGGTTTGAGGTGGTTGGAGGATGGGAATCTTAGGAATAGAAGTCGAAGATATATATACAAAAGATTTTTGATAGTAGGTGGTTTCCATCTCGCAAAAATCCTTTGTATACCATTCATATTTTCAATAGGAGTAACTACCATATTTTTTCAACTAAATTGGAGGTGGTGACCAGACAGTACCTCGTGCCTGAGTTGAGATGGAAATAGTCACTAGTATATCGCATTATAAGATAGCAATGGGAAACTTCAATGCAAAAGTAGGGACTAAGCAGAGCAGTGATACGAAAGAGGGAAAATTTGGATTTGGCAAAAGAAACAAGAGAGAACGAGGAGAGTTAAGAGAGACTAATGGAATTTTCAGAAGCCAATAAACGATTCATTTCGAGTGCATGTTTTAAGAAGAAAACTTACCAGCTTAAAACAAAATAGATTATATTCTCAAATAACAGGGAAATTGCTTGAGACGTGTATGTTCAGAACAGTTTCGAAATCTGGAGTGATCGTAAGAGAGTGAGATGGGAGTTTGAAATAATCACTAGATTAGAGAAGAAGGTTATCAGAGGAAAGCCGCCGCTTTAGATTAAAAAGAACAGTAAAAAAGCAGACAAAAATCTGATATAGAACTAATCAACATAGTCAGCGCCTGGGAATAGGAGATTAAGAAGATATCAATTGTAAAATAATGCACTGACTGGGATAATGAGAGAGAAAGAAATATCAGGCATGATAAAGGAGAGTAAACGCTCGGAAGAAACAAATTTTTTGGTGAAAAAGGAAATTAAAAAGGGGGAAAATACCATAACGAGAATTAAATACATAGAAATAAATAAAGAATTAAGAGGGCTCCTCGCTTCAACCCTCCCATTTTTAACATTTTTCAAAATATTTGAAAAACTAAAAGTACTATCAAAAATGTAAATTCATAGCGCACTAGAACTTACGAATTACTATGGAATTCAATGGACAGTGATCTCGAGATTGTGCCCATTGACGAGTGATACGTTTTCAAAGATTATGTTGTCATTATTTAATTAGTCTGAGCACTCATCAATCGACAAGATTTCGAGATCGCTGTCCATTGCATTTCATAGTAATTTGAAAGTTCTAATGCGCTATGAATTTATATTTTTGATAGTACTCTATTTTTGAAATATTTTGAAAAATGTTAAAAATGGGGGGACTGGAGCGAGGAGCCTAAGGAAGTTTGTTTGTTCGAGAATACAACACAAATATTGTCAGGAAAGAAATGATAACAGAGCTTGAAGAAATTCAAACAACGTTTTTTGAGCTGGGAAAAAACAAATACTTACTGGCGGTTGAGGAACCTGATGGGACGGTAACCAGAAATTATATAAATATTTTTAAAAATCTAAAGAGAATTGAACTACTCCGATAAAGAACTAGGAATTGAAAAGAGAGACGAAAATGATGCAGAAATTCCAGATATAATGAAATAATATATTATTGTACAAGTCTCATCATATCTGTATCTGGTGTTCCTTTTGAGATATTCACGGTATTATGTTGCAAGGTGAACACCATTTCAGAAACTGATTTTTTCGCAGTCATAAAGCAATATCTCTAAAATTTTAGGCTCTACCACATTTTTTTTAATCATATTTGGATTCTCTGATGAATTTTACATAAGAAGCATCTAACCTTGTATTTTACAGTTCATAAAGCATGACTTAAAAAATAAAATTCAAATGGGTGTGTCTCCCTAAAGTGTCGGTCGCGACAACTTTTAAGGACAAAATATGCCAACTTTGAATCGTTGTAACTCCGGATACACGTGGGCTAGAAACCGGTAAGTTGGAATTTATACTAAGAACTCTTCCAAGAATCAATGTGCCAAATTGCATCAAAATTGGAAACTTTGAGCGACATTTCATCTTTCTGATTTGGCATGGAATGACCCATCAGTATACAAAACAAAGTCATGTTTAATTATAAATATATTTCTTTCATCAGTTTTTGAATAGTAGAACATCCACAATTTGTTGAAACTTTCAGCAGTGAATCTCTACCATTACCTCATGTCATGGCAACAATGTTTTCGTACTTTTATTGTTTATCAACATCGCTACACTAATTGTTGTTCTACTATGGAGTATTACGCACAGAATTTTCAAATATTTTAAAGATATCTTTTTTGAATAAAGAAGAAATATTGGAACAAAGTTGATTTTTTTCTCACTGAACCTCTACTATATTCTCATGTAACAGGTAAAATTTTATTACTGTCATTAGTTGCCAACATTGCTAAACTAATTAATGTTTCATTAACAAGCGATACATTTTTTTTAGTTTTTCGTGTCTCTATCAACGCCTGTAATAAAACTTGACAACAGAATACTTCTTCTGAAATTGTAGAAAGGAGGTGTATATTTTTTAGGTGATCCTGTCAAAATTTCACGTCAATTGGACAATAATAACAGAAATTACACATTTATTTATGGAACTCTTCGGTTTTAAAAGACATTGACGTCCTATATCTCTGGAATGGAAAGGAATACAAAATAATTTATTTTACATTTCTTCCTCTCTTGGACCAAAGTACTTGAGGAACAAAATTCGTTCAAATCTGAGATGGTCGACAGGGAGGCATTAGGAGATCTGAGCTTGAATGACCCATAACCGACTTCCTTTCTCAAAAGATTCAGCAACAGCGTACTGGATTAAGCGTTGGACTGCAAATCACAAGGTTCCAGGTTCAAATCCAGCCGCAGACAAGTGAAAAAAATTTTAATGGACCTCAAGGCGAGAGAATAAGACGTGTAATGGAATAAAGGCAGGATATAGGCAAAGTCACACTTTTTTCAAAACTACTGTACAAATTTACGTAATTCCGTTTTTTAAATCCCGCTTGAAACCTGCATGTCATTTTTGTTCTGTCAAGGGAGAGACGAGATCCGAAAGGTCGCCATGGTAACCCGCCATGTGACAGTGTAAACAAACGGGTGTTTTTAACAGTAGGTTTGTAGTCTTCGATATTCAACAACTCGTTGTGGTTTTGTGCCTTGTGCCAGATTGTTATAATTACAATGAAAGATACACGTGTTGCTTTTTTTTTCTGTTTCCAAAGGACTGAAACTAGAAAAGGAAGTGGAAGGAACCATTTACTTCTCTCGAAGTAAACAAATTTCTCGCAAGGCCATTGAACGCTATTTTGAATACATTGACATGATTATGAGGATAATTCATCGTCGATTGCTGAGTTCTTGATTTAATCAAGGTGATAATTATATCTAAGAAGCTTAAACTGAAGTTGCTAATTCGGTTGTAGTTGAGAACACACATACAAGAAAATAAATACTAGTGCTAAAACGAACCCTTGTACCCAAAGCCGGATAAAGATCATTGGAGGCCCTAAAGCTGGAAAATACATGGGGCCCCACTTGCTTCAGTATGAGTCATCGGCTCATAGTACAGGCATAACAGAGTAGGCTTTTTGTAATGAAGCAACTTTGAAACACATTTAAAGTACTTTTAATTGAATTTTTATTACTATATTAGAATTAAGGATAATTGAGGGGGCTCACCATGAAAAAATGTTACGTTATCTTTATGATGGGGGCACTTTCTCAACATTTTCAAAAAGGTTTCTAAATTATATAGCAGTGAGTCATGTTATTTTTTTAAAATATGGTGAAATGTTTTTTATGGTCAGTTCTACAATTGACCGCTAAAGTTCCAGTCAGCGCTAAGTTGAGGCCAAGTCTGATTTTCGCCAATGAGAGTTGACCTCAACTCAGCGCTGACTAGAAGTGGTCGATTGTAGAACTCACCCTTAGTAATTTTTATAAAGGTTTTAGGGCCCTGGAGCAATTGCTCCAACCGCTCCACCTTTAATACGGGCCTGCTTGTACCCTATGTACAGCTGCGCAAATTGATATTGTAGGTAAAGCATAGGATACAAGGTATAGCATAAATCAAAATTTCGAAAGTTACTAACCTTGGTATGTGTTTCATATAAACATAGATTACCGGAATAAAAATTAGCTACTCACGTCAACTTATATTTACTTTCCATATGTGCTTTCGTGCACTTTCCCCCATGCGTGCTTCAATCAGTTTCCGCTCGTCACCGAAATAATCAACAGTTCAAAAAATATTAACAGCCATTACTTCCACAATCGATTTTCTACCTTTCTGCTATCTAACTTACTGTTTGTTTAGACTTGATCTCCGCCGTTGCTATGGTAACCACCCGGATGTGGCGTTAAAGCTTTCGTTCTCCATTACCAGCAGAGTGCTCTATCAACTAAATTATTAGTGAGTAATCGATCAGCCCTTGCGACATGGCTTTGGTTTCCCATCAGTCGCAGTCCAGCACCCAATTTTTTGTGAATCTTTTTAACGTACTCCACCCTCTTACAAGGTATTTGTGTGAAAGGAATTGTTAGGACACTAATGTAGAGATTATATATTAATGTTTGGGATGTTTGAGAAGATAATATTGAAGGGGAAAAAGAAAGACTAAGAAAATTGATGAAGAGAAACGTAGACTAAGGCAAAGGAAAACTTCAAATCCGGATGAACTCTAAAGGCTACGAAACTTACTTTTAATGACATGCTGCTGTAGTCTGAACATTTAGTATGATGATAACATATCTGGTACAGTACAAGATAAACTCAGTTTATAGTTATTTCATAAATTCTTCAATCTCTGAGAAGGTTTAATTTATTACGGGGGTTGTTGGGACTTTACCCTTTCCGTATAAATCTTCAGGGTCTGTTTATTAATACATACGCTCTAAGCCTGGGATATGAGTTGGCCTAAAATGGAATGGATTGCCGAAGTAGATTGTGGTTTATTCTATTAGTTGCATTCCTTGTTCTTGAATTTCTTAAATTTTAAACGCGAATATGTAAGCTTAGTCAAGCAAATGAAATATCAGCAAGTGGGAGCTGTTAATACATATTAATTAGTTTAATGAGTGAATGTATAAGAAAGAAAGCAATTTTAAATCACACTTCAATGTTCAAATCAAGCAGAAATCGCCTTTCACTTGAGGAAGAAACAGACTGCGATCTTCGTGGTTCGAGACGTCATGGTAGAGAAAATACTGCGGCAATCCGCTTGTACCTAAAATACAGTAATTTACTCGTTTTCCTAACTGTTCATCCTCTCTGGAAACTGCATAAATGAAATTTTGGTCGTTGATGGTTTTAGGTTAAAGCATGCATTTAAGAAGATTTACTTACCGCCTTATGTAAAGCTTGATCTATATCTTGAATTAAATCTTCGACCGTTTCCAGACCAACAGATAATCGAACCAAGTTTTCAGTGATTCCCAGTCTCTGTCTTTGTTCTTCTGACAAGAAAATGTGACTGATTTTTCCTCTGAAACAATACAAACAAAGGGTGATGCTATAATTAATTCATATCTCTATGTTCCATGAACAATTAACTCATAGATAAATACGAGGATGAGTCAGCAAACCAGTGTCGAAGCGTGGCATAAACAGTATTGGGTTAGGTACTTGTTTCTTTTCTACCTAGGTACAGGTACTAGGGAAAAGTTGATCAATGTACCTAAGGTACTTTCTTAGGTACTTTTTAGGTACTTGACCCAGTTATTGCTAAATAGGTCTGGAAATGATATCAAGAACTAAGAGGATGCTGATCGACTAGAATGTCACTCCTATATCGTTACCTATAATAATAATAATAATAATAAGCACTTATTATTGAGCAGGATAGGTTCATTTAAAGTGTGCTGTGTTATCTAACCCTGGTTAAAAACGGACATTTTCATGCAACATAGTGTATGCTAATAATATATACAGGAATGGAAACAAAGGAAGGAGTCAGAGAATGTTGGAATTTATATACTAAATTCCTAAAATCATTAATGGAAATATATTTTTTTCCGCGTCAGTAAATCATACTATTTTACGTTCTTTTTTTTTTGAAAGGGCACTCGGTGATGAGCATGAGCGGCGGCCGTTTGTTTCTTGATATAGGGTGGTAACGTAATACACCGACACACGATAGTACATCAAATAATCAGAAAATGTTAGTCATCTGGGTGGAAATTCCGCAGAATTTTGGAGCTACAAGCATATGAACTGTAAAGTTTCAAATATTAAATAGAATTAACGGTGGAGCTGGCGCGGCATGGTATCGTCAAAGACTTCAAAATTGCTCCATTTAAATTTACATATTTCAAATTGTGCATTGGGTGCGCAAGGGATTTCTCAGAGGAAGTAGGCGATTCCCAGATACTCTCTGAAGAAAAATTGCAAACTGGTTATTGTTATCTGATGGAAAGACATTCATGCTCATTTCGACCCACCTTTACTTCAGAAAATTTCTGAGAACCTCTACTCCCTTTGGGGAATCCTTTGCGCACTCAGTGCTCGAATATGCATTTTTAATAGATCAGGTTTTAGCCCAGGAAATGAAGGTTTGATGTAGGGAATAATTAGGAGAAAGCTGAATTTTGGCCAGTTGTTACATCATTACTAGATGTGCATTTTTCCAAAAGTACCCGCTCCTTCCCCTTGTGCTTCCCCCCAATCCCTCCCCCCGAAGTACAAATTTACAGACTTCCAGATATTGCATTATATCTCTGTAACTAAGAGACATAGCGATATGATTCTTTCTTTTGTTATAATTTCTAGGTAACAGGCCACAAAAATGGTTATCATGCGTGTTACGCTGTTGGTAGTAGTTTTGCCGTAATTTAGATCCAAAGCGCAAAATAAGGATATTTTGCTTTCAATATTTACACCTTTTACGGTGTAGCTTGTTTTAAACTCACAATATCAAAAGCCTGTTCGAAATAAAAGTTGTTGCCTGTTTCATAAGCTTTAAAATGATGTATATATCAATATGGTTGAACCATTACTGTGTTAGCTATTGATGTAGCAAGTAAAATAGGTGATGAATTGGTAGTGTATTTTGATGGTCTTTTCATTTGATATAATCACGTACCCAGATAGCATGCCAACTTATAGCAAAGTAGAATCACGTCAAAATTGCTATGTGGGTAGTGAAATAAGAGAAAGAAGGTACGTACTTCAATTGTAAGCTATTTCTGTACTCAGCAAGACAAAATAGAACCTCATAGAATTTATTACGATAAGGTTAGTCATATTTCTATTATTTGGAAATTACATTTTAGTTGGTAATTTTAGTATTTAGCAAAACTTACCTCTGAAGATGTGGTATTTTCAATTGAAAGTTGTAGGATATATTTATTATTTTTTGTCAGAGCGTAGTAATCAGTTATCATTAAAAAAAAAAAAAAAACTTTAGCAGCATCTTGTGAGAATTTACGTAGCGGAATCAATGTATTAAACTTACCAAATTACTTATTTATTAGAAATACAATAAAAAAGAATGGTTGATTTTGATTTATTGTGCTCTTAGGGAAAATATCTTGAAAAAGAAATTGTAATCGTGGAAAGAGAATTACGGACATTATTGAGGATAGTGTGAAATGAATAGATGCTCTGCATGAAAAGTTGGAAGGAGAAGGTACTATTCGGCTTCACAGCGCGTCCATGCAGAACTATGCAGGGCATACTAACATCAAAGCTGATTATAAATTAATGCAGACCCATATTATCTTTCAACACACTGAACTTTTTTAAGGACCTCAGAACCAACATTCGATTTAAAAAGAAATTGCATCACATGTGGGGAAGAATTCAGTATTAAAACTGTATGAAAGCAAAATAAATGTTTTTATATGGTTGTGACTTAAGAAATGAGAGAAAATTTTATCATGAAATGTGACTTACGAAATGATAAACGGGGATAAAGGGTAAGGGCTAGGCTTCTTATTGTGAGTACCAGAAATACAGTGCCATGGAAACGGTTCCAGAGATTTTTTAAAGAATTAAAACAATTGGACTTGACCAAAATAGAAACCAGGAATTCATTTTGTATGTTATGTGAGTGCATATAAAACAGTGACGAATGTCAGTGCACTCTGAATGAATTAAAATATATTATTACACTTGTATCTGGTCAAGAGGATGGCTGTCATATACAAACAAACATCTTTAATAACATTTTAAAGATCGGATAATTGTTTGAAATGTTTCTGGGAGGGAAAATGTACTCTGCTTATCGGACACGGCTCATAAAATCATGTATCAGTGATATAATAATAATAGGAAAACTGCCCCTGCTACTGGACGGTTAAGGATAGTATTAGATGCAACCAACATCATACGAGAAGGCATACAGAGGATGATGGCTTATAACTGAAGTATATACCCAGATTTCATTGATAGCAAGTCTGACGGGCAAAACCTCATTTTAGGTCTTTATGGAGAGTGTAATTTGATTTGATGCAGCTTGTAGAATTAAACAAGCAATATGGATGAAATTGCTTCATGAACAATCTTATTAGTAACTATGAAAAGAGTGAATTGATGTGCATAAAACCAGTATAATTTATAAATTTTCATCCTAGTACTATTTACACGCCTTTGTGTTTGACAGCAGATCAAGGTAGAAAACTCAGCTGGTGATCATCATCACATTTGATCCACCTATGTTAAATTGAATTGGATTGAATTATGACCGTCAGGCATCTATGGCTCCAACCGGAATAAGGTAGGAGAAAGGATGAATAGTTCTTTCTCCTTCCAACTTTTCATGCAGTCCATTGTTTCATTTCACACTAACCTCAATAATGTCCGTAATTCTCTTTCCACTATTACAGTTTCTCTTTCAAGTTATATCCCACTTAGAGCACACAATAAATCAAAATCAACCATTGTTCTTTTATTGTATTTCTAATAAATAATTTGTGAATTTTAATGCATTCATTCCGCTACGTAAATTTTTACAAGATCCTGACAGTTTCTTTACAACGGTAATCGATTACTACGCTGTGTTAGAAGATAATAAATATAACCTACAGCATTCAATTGACAATACATCATCATCAAAGGTAAGCTATAATAAAAATAAAAATTACCAACTAAATTTAATTTCCAACTAATATGACTGACCTTATCGTAATAAATTGTATGAGGTTTTATTTGCTTTTCGTGAACAAAGAAATAGTTTAAAATTCACGTACCTTCTTTTATTTCACTACCCACATAGCAAGTTCAACCTGACTCAAAAGTTAATCAAGCTTACTTTGATAAGTGGAATTATGACTTGATGCAGGTTTAGCAATTTAAGCCAAAATGTTTAAACAATGTCGCATTAAGCACTCTAGTTTACAGAAATCAAGATTGAAGTATCCTTGCCAGGACAAGAAAGGAAAATAAATTGTACTTCTTACAAAAATAAAAACGCTGTTCTGGAAAGGAATCGAACCTATGGCCATTGGCACACTAATCCGATGCTGTAGTCACTAGACCATGGAATCACACGCACGAGTTCGAATTCGAAGCATTGTTTATATATACTTAGTCCAAGTAATCAGATCGCAGGCACCTCTAGTAATTGGCGAAGATTAGAGAACGTCGAAATAGGCGTGGCACGTGATGGAACTTCAGTGCACTAAGACGACAGTGAAAATGCAACAAATAAATAAATAAAGTTTTACAAGATTCCTCGCATAGTTGCTGATTCCAACAAGCTTGAATTAGCTTCGTTATAACAACCAAACCTCTTTTTTTGTTGCAAAAAGTTTATTTCATGCTTGGTTATTAAGTTCAACACAATATCAAGCTTAACAAGCTCGACGCAAGTGACGGACAACCATGTTACAAGCTGGCATGCTATCTGGGTACGTAATATATCACATGAAAAGTCCGTCAAAATACACTACCAATTCATCATCTATTTTATTTGCCACTACACAGCAAAGATACGTATATTGTCATAATCGTCGACAGCTCACAACTGCCTAATGTGGATAGGGCACACATATATGGAAAAGCATTGTTCGCGCGCTGTTGCGAGTCATTGCTACCTCAATAGCTAACACAGTAATGGTTCAACCATATTGATATATACATCATTTTAAAGCTTATGAAACAGGCAACAACTTTTATTTCGAACAGATTTTTGATATTGTGAGTTTAGAACAAGCTACACCGTGAAAAATGTAAATATTGAAAGCAAAATATCCTTATTTTGCGCTTTGGATCTAAATTACGGCAAAACTACCAGCAATAGCGCAACACGTATGATAACCATTTTTGTAGCCTCTAATCTAGGAATTATAACAATAAAAAGAATCATATCGCTATGTCACTTAGTTACGGAGATATAATGCAATTTCTGGAAGTCTGCAATTTGTACTTCGGGGGGGGGGGTTGGGGGGAAGCACAAGGGGGAGGAGCGGAGACTTTTGGGAAAATGCACATCTAGTAATTATGTAACAACTGGTCAAAATTCAGTTTTCTCCTAATTGTTCCCGATATTTGCTCTTTTTTTTCCCTTTATTTCCTGGGCTATTTGTAGTCTGATGATAAATAGCATGCCGCATCAACTCTACCATTAATGATATTGGAAATTTAAAGCTGTAAAGTAGCTCTCTCACTCTTTCGGCAGCCTGTAACTCCGAAATACGGCGGAATTCCCACCCCGACGATCAGAACTTATTTTGTTATTTTTAATGTACCATTTAATCTTTTTAAGTTTGCCGGCGCATTATATTACCACCCTAAATAAAGTTTTCAGTGTGTCATAATTTTTCGTTTTCTCGTACGTTCTATCAAATTACTGAGAAGAATCAGGTGTCTTTCTCCTTAATATTTTGTATATGAGACCTAGATAATGAGAATATCTTCTAGAGTTTGGAAGACCCATGATTGTTTCTGTTGGAGACCCAAAAGTACTCTCTGTTGTTATGAATAGTACATTTAAAACTAGAGTTTTGTAGCGTTTCAGATGGGTACATTACTTCTGTGAGTGAAACTACATAACGCAGTAATGTGCTCGTAATATTTGGAAGTGGATGGTGCGATCTTGAGAATGGTTGTTAATATATCAAATGAAGAGTTTCTACGATAACCCTGTGCTGTTGTACATTTTGTTCTAGTTCCTAATATTATATATTGTAGCCAGTGGCGTCTCGTGAGCTTGAAAGATGGTAGTTCACAACCAGTGATTCCGCCAAATTCTCGAACGCACCTAACTACAAATTATTACGGTAAAAACAGATAGAAACCATGCAAAACTCCAGCTACACCCTCCCAATTTTTACTTTAAACCTTCTCAAAACTGAATATTCAGGTAGAGTCCCTGCTCCTAAGAGCAACGAGGAAAATACGTGAACAAGAAACACATCGTTCGATAGCTTGATTTCTAAACGGGTTAAGTACAGAATAGAACTATAGCTTTATAAGTTGTTCACACTCTGTACTGAATTAAGAAAAAAGAGGAAACTTCAAACATATAAAAATACGTATTTTGAGATATCCAGGTACGAAAGGTCGACAGTGCAGCGACGAATGTATCTCAAAGCAATTTTCCCACGAGAGTAAGACAATTAAAAATTGACGGTCAAACTGTCGCACTTCACAGTAAATACACAAAAAAAGCAAAAATTAGAAATTGCATTATTTTTGTATGTATATGAAGTCCATTCTTCTGTTTTAAACATGAAAAAACACACTCTTAATTCGATGTTTAATACCACAAAATAACTCACAAACGTAGACAATATCTTCTCTCTTCCTTAGAAGGTATCTGAGGACTGTGATTGGTTTGGTGAAAATAAATTACATAGATCTACATCTTTACCCCACAACATTACAAAATATCTCACAAAATCCGAAAATCACAATATTTTCTCTTTTCAGATCTCGTGTTTTGCCGCTTTTAGGTATGAGGGGGGTTGGTCGAGTAGTCTCATCGTCCTAAATTACTTCCTTAAAGTTAGTTAAGCGCAGAAGCCTGCGAATTTATTATGAATTACTGGTACTGGTCTACTGGAATGCATTGAAAAACGCATGTTTTTTGTTTTGTTTTTTTCCTATTGATAAATCTTTAATATCCAAACGAACAAACCAGTTCCGAAAATCCCTTCAATTTCTCGCACGACACACTAGAAAAATATTGTTTAGCGTTTACGCAATGTTGCAAATAGCACGATACTGTTAATTTGATCTTCGCTTATAACTGATACTGGAACTCAAATAACTTTATGTAAATAGAGATGCAACATTATGTTATTTAAGCGTTTAATATATTTTACCATAAATGGTTTATTGTGTACTTTGAGATGCTGGTATGTAATGAACGTTTATCCTTGCTTCTGCCAGAATATCTGATTACATTTTAACACGAGAATGGGTGGAAAAGTCAAGCAAGGTTAGCAACAGTGGTCGCTGTTGCGCTTCTGCTGTCTTCGTTCACATTCGGATTGTGCACGTCGAGGTCCCATATACACAATGTTATAAGTTAGGCCTAACGCCACTTAAGCGTATATGGGGCAACAAGTGCCCAACAGATATGTGAACGTGAAACGAATTTGGTAGTACCCGCAACTCCGATAAAGGAACTGTATACATATGCCTCAGTGTAACAATTGAAAATGTGATATGCTTTTAAATTTCTCCATAAGAAACAATCTGAGGCGAAAATATAATAATAATAATTCTAAAATAGTAGGCAGTTCACGTGCTCCTGTGAACGTTGCTACGCGACGTCACTGATTGTAGCTTGGGAGCTATGCTTGCACGTACTTGTTTTGACTATATTATATTCTATATAATAAAGATTGCAGATAATTATTAGGAATCTCTTGTCTAAGAGACGAGAGAAAATATAAAGTTTTATAAAGGAAGACATGCATAATGCACTCCTTATTTCAAATCTTAGATGTCTGTTTTCTATTAATGCTGTTTCTGCTTTCAGATACCTTGGTGTTGTTATTGACAGCAAGCTCACTTTTTCTGAACACATTACTCATATTACTCGAAGTTCTATGAGGAAACTAGGTTTGCTTTATCGCTTCACAGAAATTCGAAATCAGTCTGCGCTTAGCTTGTTTTACCATTGCTCGCCTATATGGTCCATGGCATGTCTCGCATCTTCTAAGCTAGAATCTATTATAAAATTCTTTGTTGCTATAGTGAGAGCCAGAGTTTCCGAATTACGTGCATTCTCCAATACGGATTTCATGAAAATATTGAATATAAAATCACTTCAAGGTCGTTGCAACATTGATGATCTTCTTTTCTTGCACACAATTGTTAAAGGCAATATTCAATGTGAGACCGTATTGTCACAAATACACTTTCGTGTACCTATCCGACGAACACGAAATGTAGCATTCTTTTATGTAAACAAACCCAGAATTTGATTCTAAAATTAATCATAAATAGGATAACTACTAACTGTCTCCTATAGAAATTTGATGTTTTTGCCTCTGAAAGCACTTTTATGGCTCAGATAAACAAATTGTATTTCTAAATATTCAATCTTTATAAATAAAATGACGTTGTTGTGCATATAGTTGTTTATATTTTTATTGTTGTTGTTAATTTCTGTTAATGTTTCGATGTAAAATGCCGACATGTGCTGTATTTGCATCTTATTCGTAAATACATAAAATAATAAATAAATAAAAACTAAAATAAATATTTTGGGTGCATTTCCTGTTCCTAGTGTTAAATTTTATTTCCTCCCTTCAATATATATATATATATATATTTTTTTATCTAGGTAAACTTCTGAAGCAAGATATGTGGAAACATATATCTTTCACTTTCAATGATTTTAATTCATTTTGGGCCTTTAGGTATCGATGGCTCATGCTGGGATAAGGGATGCAGGAATGAATCGACTAGGGTCTAGGTTGAAGGTATCATCAGGGCATTTTCTTGGCCGAACTAGCGACAAAAACCTAAAAAAATACCTCAGTCAGTATGTTCGGTCGCTAGTATAGAACTCACGAACTCGCGAGTGCTAAATCAACGCTTTAGTAACTAAACCACGGCCACTCATTACTTCCAATGATGTTTAACTCCATGAAGAATCCAAGTAAACAGAGAAGTGAACACATTATGTGAAGGAAGCTCCCAACATGAAATTTGTTTTTAAAAATGTGCCAGATACGTGAGGTTTTAGGTAATAAAATATTATGATACAATAATTTGAAAAACAAATAATTATTTTAAAATTTATGAAGCTATATACCTGCAATGTTCAACTCATTGATAACCTACACAAAATCTTTAAGTTGTTCCTCATTTCTTTCTCTTGTGAAGGGAAAGGGAATTAGCATTTGAAAGAAAAAATAACATTACAAATAATTAAACGGGACTATTTCCATTCTGACGAGTAGAGAAAACAATGCATTACAAAACACCAAAATATAATTCGTTTCGTTCTTAATATATATTTATTTATGGACTTTGCAGGCAGCTATGGGATAAACCCATCATAACTCAGAGGAATGGTTTCCTTTGGGAAGCACACAGAAAGAAATAGCGGTGTTAGTTCAACAATTTTCGGTGTCTCAAGGCGTCCATCACTTTTCTGTGTTAAATCAACACAGAAAGCGGTGTTGATTTTGGTTATTTAACACATTAGATGTGTGGTTAATGCTCCTTCAACACAACGAAGGAGTCATACTAGCACTATCACAGTGTTAAATCAAACATTTATTGTGTTGATTTAACACAACAAAATTGTGGCCACCCTGGGACAGCGAAGTGTTGAATCATCACAGATATTTTTTGCTGTGCACCTTTCCGACTACAGGGAGGGTTAAGTCAGCGGGCCATGACCTTTTGTCTAGATATCATATCAAGATTCGACTGGTGCAACTAAGGAAATCCTTGGAAAACCTCGGTCAGTGTGGCCGACAGCAGGATTCGAAGATGGGAGCCTCCCCGGTACCGATCCAAGGTCTCAGAACATGTAAGTTACAAATATATGTGTCTATTAAAAGTATTGCACGTCTGTGATGCTCTTGTGATCCGCAAAGGGTAGTTTATTCCCAAGAGGATTACAAAAGAAACGTTACATCAAATGTCCGATAACCAGTTAGCTTTTCTTCATTGTGTCAAGATCTGCCCTTCAGTTAACAAAAATAAATAAATGAAGTACTTGTAGACGAATCCAGGGTGTATTAAACCTTTAAATAATATTCCGAAACTACAAACTAACCTTGTATTTTGTATTTTAAATATGTCTGTATCTGCATTCATTCCATGTTTACTGCCGATGAAGGTTTTTGCGATTTTTTTTACTTCCCAAATTTTGGAAAAGATATTTCTTTAAATGCTCGAAGAAATCACCAGTGTTGGTGTAAAAATTACCAGGTTTATGCAGATAAATGAAGCATATATTGCAAATGAATCAGTTGTTTATTTTTGGGATTAAATGAGGCAAACAGTTCCAAAATTCCTTAAATATTTATGTTATCAGCCTAATATTGGAACCTTTTTATAAAACTTATTATTGATAAATTTCTCATTCAATAATTAGCTGCAGTATCTAAGAAAAGTACCTAAGATTAAGATACTAGGTACAGCAAAAAAGTACCTAGTTACAGGTACTGCAACTGAAATGTACTATTCTCGCCGAAAGTATCTACCCAGATTTTACGCTGGGTAATCACATATACATCCCAAATGCAATCAAAGTTTAACGGGTTGCGTCACAATAGGCGAACCTTAAACTTGCATAGTGTGCATTTGTAAGAAATTCAAAAAGCAGTGGGGGATAAAAAGCACAATTATATCTTTATATAGATATATAAAATGATAGTTTCTGTGTGTGCGTGAGCATAATGCCAAAAAGGCTTGATCGATTGGAATAATTTTTCGCATATGATCAGAAATTGTATGCGTGTGGAAAGTTATATCAGTCGCCATCTTGGATTCAAAATGGCCGCCAAAACCGTTCTCCACACCGTTTGAGCTAGAGATATGAAATTTGATATAAAAGTGTATTATCAAAAATAGTTCAAGGAAATATTACAACATTCTGAAATAGTCGCCATCTTGGATTTAAAATGGTCGCCCCAAAACAATTTCCACACTGTTTAAGTTAGAGATACGAAATTTGGCATAAAAGTATTAACAACAAAGTAGTTTAAGAAAAGATTACAACATTTTGAAAAAGTCGCGATCTTAAATTCAAAATAGCCACCTTAAACAATTTTCCACACAATTCGAGCTACATGAATGAAGCTTGGTATGAAGGTGTACCATAATGAGTAGGTCACGATAAGAAAACGTTAAGAAAGTCGCCATCTTAATCCAAAATGGCTGCCCATAAACGCATTATCCAAACCACTGGAACTAGAAAAACGAAATTTGGTATGAAGATATATCATCACGAGTTGGTTACAATAAATGAGGCAAAACTACCCTATGTCGGCGCAGTCCCCAAGGGGGTATGGGGGCAGATCTGCACCATCGGAGCGAAGCCTCTCGGAGAGCCTGGTTGCCATAAAAGGAGCGCAGCCCTCAAAACTCCCATTTTAGGGGCGCAGCCCACCACGGCGAAGAGAGTTTTAGTTATAGTTCCTATGGCTGTACTCAACATATTTTATTCAGCCCGCACCAACGGGTGGGCAAATCAGCTAGTGCTTCATAATAGTAAAAAAAATCATGCTGTTAATTTTACATTATATCAGGAACGGCAATTCGCAATAAAATTTTGGGGTGGGAATGATTTATAAGCTTGAAGCTCTTTTCTAGATATGTTGATAGCATATCTAAGGTACAAATTCCGCTCAGTCCGTCTGGCGTCTATAGTGTAGAAAAATAAATCGAAGAAACCACAAGCCGCAGGGAGGTGGTTGAGGTGTCGTTGGAAAGACTTATGCCATTCTAGTTGAGAGCCGTATAAGCCGCCTTGATTTGTGTAGCGGTTCAGTACCCATTATTATAAATTATGTTTTTACAAATTCCTTCCATTACGTTAGACCTATCTACAGCAAAATTATAATATATATAATGTTCACCGCAATGAAACCACTTCCCCGTTTCCCGTCCTCACGTACTCTAGTTGTCAGTGTTACCAACTCATTATTTAAAAAAAATCAATTTTTCAAACTGATTCCATTACTTAGACGTAGAAGCACAAAACTTGGCATAAATATTATTAGACACATTAGAAAAATACTGGGCTCCCCAAGCCCAACTACTCGGGTTGTCAAGGTTGCCAATAATTGATTTAAAATTTGATTTTTGAAATAGGTTCTGTACAGTTTGATGTATCCGCATCAAATTCGGTATAAACAATATTCGACACAATAGAAAACTACTCTTCGTGTCATCGTTCTCAAGCACTCCAGTTTTCAGTGACACCAACGTACTTCAAAACCTAATTTTTTAATTTTCCTTCATGTCGTTAGATATTTATTCACCGAACTTGTATTAACATTATTCGACACAATAGAAAAGTACTGTGGATATTCCAGTCCATAAGGACCCGAATTATCAGTGCTGCTAACCTATTTCCTAAAACTGTCTTCTGGTAATTATTACATTTATTTAAAACATACAGCGATTACATAATTAGAAATACAATGCAAGATGGGTCCCATCGAGCATAGGCACGCATGAAGGGGTAACACTGTTCGAAAAGTAGCCTAATGATATAGCAATAACTTGAAAAATAAAAGACAAGAAAATATTTTATGTATCTGTAAAAAGTTCCCACAAATATTTGTCACAAGTATTGACTATCTGTAAAACGTGTTCATAAGTATTTTTTCACTTCAATTTAGGGATCAGCAGCCTTGCAATTGTGAAGTTTGTCTGTTTATCTATCCGTCTGTTGATAACTTCCAACTTAGAAAATAATTACTAGAGATAGAAAGGTTGTTGAGGTGTCGTTGCAAAAGGTCTCGGTAACACGAGTTCAAACCTGTCTAATTCATCCAGTTTGCGGTAGCGGATCCTGAGTTTCGGGGGGTATTTTTTAACTTCGGAACAGCTAGGGCAAGGAATGTGGTTGAGCGGATCCCGTGTTTCGGGGGTAATTTTTAACTCTGGAACTACGAGGACTACAAATGGTTTCGTTGGAAAGGTCTCGCCAACACGAAGAAAGTAAATTTTGTATATTTGGACCACTTCAGTAACTAATTACTTCGACCCGTCTCAAGTTCATTAGCTGTTAAATCCTTAAAATCCACAAAGAAACATGCCCAGCCGGGATACGAACCCGGGACTTTTGAGTCGTTGGCTTAGTATCACAACCCTCACTAATACTAGGTAAGCTGTAGCCAACACGAGTTCAAACTTGTATCATTCATTCAGATTGCAAGGGCAGTTCTTGAGTTTCGGGGGAGAATTTCAACTTTGGAACTACTAGGGCTAAGAAAGTGTTTGAGGTGTCGTTGGGGAGATCTCGGCAGCACGGTTTTAAACGCGTATAATTCGTCCAGATTGCATGGACACATCCCGAGTTTCTGTAGGATTTTCTACTTTGGAACTACTAACGCTAGAAAAGTGGCTGAAGTGCCGTTGGAAAGTTATGGAACACGAGTTCAGACCCGAAACATTTCTCTAGATGGCTTGGCCGGTTTCCAAATTTCGGGGCAGGAGGGGGGGGGGATTTTCAACTTTGGAATTACTGGACCTAGCAAGATAGTTTGTGGTGTTTGAAAAGGTCTCGGTGCAATTTCTCGAAGGAAACATTGATTATATAAATAGGATGCACGTTGCTGAAGCCTGATTGTAGCTTATGTGCACAATAGCCGACCAGACTCCGCCTCGCTTGCTTAAATTTGGGAAGAGATTTTGTAGGCTTTATGTGTTTAGGTATTCTATTATAACTTTGACATAAATTATATTTAACACAATTTGTACCGTAAGTAGAAGTATCGATATTATCAATGTTGACTTTGTCTATTTTCCTGATTTAAACATAAACTTCATTCATTTTTATTAACCGTAAATTATTGTGCATATTTACGCCTAATGCTTTACGAACGAAAGTACATTAATGAATTGAATTTTATTTATGGCTTTAAGGTATGGAAGGTTCATTTCGCGATAAGGGAGCGTAAGGTTTGGAGAAGGTGTCGGCCAGGAACTAACTTGAAGGTGCCATCCCCGAATTTGCCTGGTGTGACTCAGGAGAACCTAGGAAAATCTCACTCAGGATGGTCGGCCGCTGGGATCGAACCCACAACCGCTCTACAACTGAGCTACATTTTTTTCTTTCTTTGTTTTAAAGGTGAAACGCACCCTAACCGAATGCCCCACCCAACTGGTTTAACTCTTACAACTCTTTCAACTGATTTTTCCTAACTACGGACAACACAGTTAAAATCACATCCATGCCCGAGGCGGGATTCGAACCCACGATCCTTGACTCGACAGACTAGCGCACTAGACCGTTCGGCCACCTGGATCGGCACGGAGGATCGGTATATACATGAATGAATTTTAAGTAATACTTCTGTGCGTGTTAAATCCTATCAAGGGACCTCGGAGCACTTGCAATTGTTAGTAGAATGGGAGTGCTAACTTCTTTTAACATGAGAATAAATCACTTAGAATGTAAACTACGATGAGAATTTTTTTCGGCCAAACAAGCTTCAATTTCAGTATTATAAAATTCATATTTTTGTAATATTACCATGTGAATACGCATTGCACATTCGAAGTGTCGAACAGTATTGAATGTGAGAACTAATAGCTATTTTCGAAATGATTGTCAAGTCAAGAGTTATTGCTTACGTATTGGCTAAGGACTTTTATTGTTAAACAGCGATGATTGTTTGGTGACAGTGTAATAACATGTCACTTTGCATTAAGACCTCTTTGATAGGAACGAGTGGAAAATATCGACCGAGCTTTCATAGTGCAGGTGGTAACGACATGGACTATTGATTAGCAATGGGTAGGCACTTGGGTTCGAATCCCCACGGTGGTCTATCCTGACTGAGGTTTTCCAGGGGCTTCCTAAGTCAGGATAGTAATGCCGGGTTAGCACGCTTGCCATTACCTTCACCAAAATCTCTCCTATCCCGATATGAGCCAAAGATGCCTAAAGGTAAAAAAAAAAAATAATTCAATTGATTCCAAAGTATCGACTTAAGTCTTAGTGTTTCATCTTGAGACTCACTGTCTGGTGCCTGTTTGAATTGTTATTAACGTCGTAATCGATGTTCTGAACGTCAAATCAGGACCTATAGTTTATAAAGTTGGCTCCAAACTATTCCGTTCAATAGAACCCGTGCCCACTCGCAAAGAAAGTGAGCGCGCTAGCCTTGCGAAGGTCACAATCTGATAAAAACGAAAGGCTGGAATGCAGACTTTGGAGTTGGGAGCTGAGTCAGTTAGTTCCCACAGGCCGGTGACCTCGAGTGGAGCTAGTGCAGGTACAGGCAATGGTAATGGAAATAGGAACAGGGATAAGAATCAGAATACTTACAGAAGATGGAATAGGTAGAATGGTACTAGTCCTTATGACTCAAGATTCAGATCTAGAGGTAGCAACTGCCAGAATATATACAACAGAGATAACAACAATACACATTATAACAATCAAACACAAAACACGAAAGCTTACACTCCTCCTTACAATGGTAATAACACGAATAGATACAACATACCTAACAAAAACAACAACACGAATAACAAAGAACAACAATAGTAATTCTAATAATAATACTAATCAAAGATGACAACAATCGAGGGAAGAAAACCTGTAAACGATAAATTTACCCTTGGATATGTGCAATTAACAGAATCTTAAAAACACGTTGTGATGTGCTAAAAGGTTCCCTTCCTTTTTTCCCTCCATGAAACTCAGCAATCAATTTTTGCATTGCGTTTGTCATTTTTAAGAAAAAGGAAATCACATTTTACCAGATGTTTCTTGTCTAAAGGGTGTTATTAAGAAGTAGGTAGTTTACCATCACTGTGGTATTGCAGTAAGGTTCCCAATCTTTCGCCATTTCGGTCCGCGAAGTGTTATTTCATGTGTACACGTATGTGAGAAAGGAATTTCAGATGAAGTTTAAATTTGATATTTTGATTTGATGATTCAGCAAACATTAGGGAATAGTCAAACCAGTAAAGTTCACCTAAGTTTCGTGATAAATGTTAACTAGGGTGCGGCTGCGTTGAGCCTTGTACATTTTAGGGGTCTAGTTGCGTTAGGTCAGTAAAATAGCGTTTTGTGTTTGACTTTCCTAGGGGATGTTCTCGCCTGCGTCTCTCCTCCTTTCTTTTGTGGGGCTTTTCCTCGTCTTCTGTTTTTGCCAACTTTCTTCGTTCTAGCACTTCTTTTTGGGCTTCTTCCATGCATGCTTCGTGGTACTAGGCTAGTGCGTGTTTTGTCTTCGATGGTACTAGGTTGAAGTAGAGCACTCATGGGTAGATACCCGCCCTGTCGTGAGGTGCAATAGTGGTTCTTTTATTTTTGTTTTGTGCCCTCTCCTGTGACGTAATGTCGGCTTGTCTCTCAGTTAGGTTTGATCACGTTATGTGAAGTTTTGGGTAAGCCCCCTCTTCTGCAACAGGGCGTTGAGGAGCGAGATATATTATACCGCTACATCTGGAAAATAACGGTTTTGTCGTTGTATTTACAGTACTTTCCAACATACTCTCCGAACCGTATTTCGGCTTGAACCTCATACAACTAAAGACCTTAAAATAATTTTAAACAAATCCTTCCAGGATCCGTTTACCTCACCCTATCCCGGGCGAGTGTTATGCTTAAACAAGATAAATTATTTCACACATGCACAGAAATCATATACTGTAGATGTGAATATACGAATATAACATACTGGGTGTCAAGAAATGTAAGATACGCCCGCTCATTCTTCATTGTCAATTCTCGGTGGTAGAGCATTGACGTACCGTAGCATTCGGGAGCTCGTGGGTTCGATCCCAGAGGAGGACAATCCTGCCTGAGGATTTCCAGTTTTTTTCTCAGTCACACAAGGCAAATGTAGGAATTGCAACTTCAGCATAGGCCCTGGGCGACCCTTCCCGAATCCTTTCCCCTTCCCTATCGACGCCTGAGCCTTAGATGCCTAAAGGCAATAAGTAAAATTTAAATTCATTCTCAAATCAAAGTGGGTAATGTTAATTACAGGACTTTATATATTAAATCCAATTTTAATATAACGTGGTAGAAGAAACTCACAAAAAGAAGCGGAAATGTTATTTGAAAAATTTATTATTAAAAAAATATAATATTTGAAAAATAATTTAACATAATTTGAAAAATAGACAATTGTGTGTGCCAGTTTTGAACTAATTAACCCAATTTTCTTTTTTTAAAGAACTGAATTTTTCAGGGTTCGAATTCGCGACTGTAGGCACGAGAGGCCGACACTGTTACCATCAAACCAACGGGACTTGTTTATTCTGCTTATGATAACACAGCATTTATTGTAAAATGTCGATTTCTGCTGGTCTCCGATCTCATAACAAAACAAATATGATATTTTCCATATCAAAGCATTGCTTTTATATACCAGATTAGAGAAAAGATACTTGGTACTTAAGATAGAAAAAATAAGCGGAGCAAATCAATACGTTTTAATTAAAAAAACTAAAAACGTGTAAGAGTTTAATAAACTAACTAACTTCTTGGCTTCATCGGACACGGTTAATTACATAAACAACAACAACTTGCAACAAGCCAGCTATCTGGTTCCTCATTGAATCCTGCCACCCAATTCCATACGGTCTACACAAAGTGAATTTTTAGTTACCAATCCTCACTGATTCCTTTCGCCCCCTGTTCCTACTACATCTATGGGGTATGCATAGATGTACTGCAACAGGGGCTGAAAGGGAATCAGTGAACGTTGGTATTAAAGACACACTTTGTGCAGACGGTATAGGATTCGGGGGCAGCATCCAATGAGGAACTCGGAGCTGGCTCGTTACAAGTTGTTGTTATTTATGTAATTCAGCGTGTTTGATGATGCCAAGAAGTTAGTTGATGAAACTCTTACAAGTTTTTAGTTTTTTAATTGAAACGTATTCATTTGCTCCACTTATTTTTTCTATCTTAAGTATATAAAAGCAATGCTTTGACATGCAAAATATCATATTTATCTGGTGTAGTAAAAAGTAATCCATTATTTTGCCAATAGATGGCTTCAGTGATCTGTATCTCGCGTTGTATAAGTCCGATCGGGTTCAACGAGATGGCGTTCAAACGATGAGATTGCGTACTACAAACACTGTTCAGATAGTTGTGATGAGTTGAATCAGTGTTGTGTGAGCGCGCGTCAAAATGGACACTAGCAAAGAGAAAATACGCTATATTTTACAGTTTTTCTTCGATAAAGGCGAAAACGCAAGCCAGGTGGCTGCAAATGTGAATAGTGTTTATGGTCCTGATACTGTAACAGCCAATCACGCGCAATTTTGGTTTCGTCGATTCCGTGCCGGTAATTTTGACGTCAAAGATGTACCACGCACTGGAAGGCCACGTGTCGAACATGTCGATAAAATCATGGACATTGTCGCGTCCGACCGTCATGTAAGCACTGTTTCGATTGCCCAAGAGCTAAACATTGCACGAAAAACCGTGTAGAACCATTTGCATAAGGCTGGATACAAAAAGAAGCTTGATGTATGGGTACCACACGAGTTAACGCAAAAACCTCATGGACCGAATTTCCATCTGCGATTCGCTGCTGAATCGCAACAAAAGCGACCCAATTCTGAAGCGGTTGGTGACTGGTAATGAAAAGTGGATCACTTACGACAACGTCACGCGAAAACGGTCGTGGTCGAAGCGCGGTGCGCCGGCGCAAACGGTGCCCAAGCCAGGATTGACGGCCATTAAGGTTTTGCTGTGTGTTTGGTGGGATTGGCAGGGAATTATCTACTATGAGCTGCTCCCCTACGGCCAAACCCTTAACTCGGAACTATACTGTCAACAATTGGACCGTCTGAAGGCAGCAATCGCCCAGAAGCGGCCAGCTTTGGCCAATAGGAGAGGCATTGTGTTCCACAAGGACAACGCCAGGCCACACACATCGATAGTGACTCGCCAGAAGCTCCGAGAGCTTGGTTGGGAGGTTCTTATGCATCCACCTTATAGTCCGGACCTGGCACCGAGTGATTACCATCTGTTTCTGTCCATGGCGAACACGTTTGCTGGTGAAAAATTCGCGTCAAGAGAGGCTTGTGAACATCGACTGTCTCATTTTTTTTGCCAATAGGGACAAGGGCTTCTATGAGAGAGGCATCATGATATTACCTTCCAAATGGCAACACGTTATCGAACAAAACGGCACATGTGTGACCTAAATCGGATCATTCTAACTATGGTAAGTCAAGCCTTCAATGTCATGCAAAAATAATGGATTACTTTTTACTACACCAGATATTTTGTTATGAGATCGGAGGCTCACAGAAGTTCGATAGTTTACAATAAATACTGTGTTATCATAAGCTGCTTAAACAAGTCTTGTTGACCTGTTGGTTATCGTGTCGGCCTTTCGTCCCTAGGGTCGCGAGATCGAACCCTGATAAATCCATTTTTTAAAAAAGAAAATTGGTTTAATTAGTTCAAAACTGGCACACACAATTGTCTATTAAAAACATTTTCAATTATTTTTCAAATAATTAAGTTTTTAAATATTTTTTTCAAATAACTTTTCTGCTTCTATTTGTGAGTTTCTTCTACAACGATATATTAAAATTGGATTTAATATATATGGCCTATAGTTAACATTAAACACTTTAAATTGACAATGAATTTAAATTTTATTTATGGCCTGTAGGCATCTAAGGCTCATACCGGGATAGGGAAGGGGAAAGGATTCGGGAAGGTGTCGGCCAGGGCCTATGTTGAATATGCAATCCCGACATTTGCGTTGTGTGACTGAGAAAAAAACCTGGAAAACCTAGCCTGGATGGTCCGCCGCTGAGATCGAACCCACGACCTCCCGAATGCTATGTCAGTGCTCTACCACCGAGAATTGACAATGAAGAATGAGCGGGTCATCTTTCTTTTCTTGACACCCAGTATGTTATATTCGTATATTCACATCTACAGTATATGATTTCTGTGCATGTGTGAAATAATTTATCTTGTTTAAGCATAACACTCGCCCGGGATAGGGTGAGGTAAAAGGATCCTGGAAGGATTTGTCTAAAATGATTTTAAGGCCTTTAAGCATATGAGGATCAAGCCGGGATAGGGTTGGGAGAGTGTGTTGGCAGATAAACGGCCAGGTCCTATTTATAGACACCTCACAGCGTTTGTCTGGTATGAGCGAGGAAAAATCTGGGAAAACCTGTTAGAATGGTCGACCGCTGGAAACGAACCCAAGGTTTTCCGAATGCTGAACCAACGCTCTAGAACTTTTTTGAAACTTTGTTCACTTTAAGTGAACACTTATTCAATTTGATGTACCTTTTTAACCTGTATGGACTGATCTTTTTAGAATTAAGTAAAAATCATACACACAAACACTCATGCCCGAGGTGTACCACTAACTAGGAACACTCCCGAGATAATAATCTGGCACAAGCGAAATTTTGCGCGGAATCGATGGCCCACTAACTAGAAAGGCATCACACAAATTTTTACGCCCCGCACTTAAAATTTAAGGATGAAAATAGTAAAAAGGTTGCAAGTCATCACCACCTGCCACGTTATAGTGACAGGCTCCGACGTCATCCACTGTAAATACAAGGATCAAACCACTATTTGCCAGGTCCTAGCTTGGTGCAACGGTAAGAAGTTGGCTTACTAAATAAAAAACCAGGTTCGAATCCCGGCGGAAGCAATATTTTTCTTCTTTTTCCTTTCAAAATATATTTTAATATGCTCATATTTATTATTGATAATTGCTTTGGTATACAAATAGAGGCTACTGAATGCTAGGATATATATAAATAAACCAGATGTGGCCCGCGAGGTGTGCAAGGCACTTTTGCGTATGCCCACTGCTAACCGATGCCTTCGTCCTCCTTCTGTGAATTCGAGTATACTTTACAAACTAAGGGGAGTCATAGAATTTGCGTTAAATTTTTCACTTACCACAGTTTTGTGAATAGCTTCAAAGGATTATTCCTGTGCTCCAGTATACAAGGTGGTCACGATGTGTTCACATTTATTATTAATAATTGTTTTTTGCATTTTAGTTAGCATGGGTTAGCGGAGGTTAGGTAAGGTCAGGTTCGCACAAACAGATCGAAATGTATTTTGAAAAAAGAAACGAAAGAGTAAGGATACATAACCGAACCTGACCTTACCGAACCCATGGTCAGTAATTTTATATAATTTACGAAAAATGGAAGAAATCAATTATTAATAATAAATTTGAACTTAGAAAAAAATATTTTTTAAGACAACAAGACGAAAAAATCTTAACTTTTAAAAAAAATACTGCACTTTATAACAATCTTGAACATACAAGAAAGGAATTATTAATAATCAATTAAAACTTTTAAAAATATATTTTTAAGAAAAAAGAAAGGAAATAAATTTCGCCCGCCCGCCGGGGATCGAACCCGGGTTCTTTGTTTCGTGAGCTAGAGATCTACCAATACGCCACGCTAAACAGCTGGCAGCTGCTGCTTTCGGTGCTGTATTAAAATACCCAACTTTTTTCATCACGCACTTCTGCCAAAAGCACATTGAACACAGAATTTCTAATAAATTTATTTTTATTCTTACCGGTTGGGATTAGCGAATAAGCGCGCCGCCAGCAGGATTTGTTTTCTTTAAAGATAGTTCTGAAATCTAGGATATATATATATAGCTGAGGGTAGCAAGTTTAATGGTTGATTTAACAACACATTTGTTATGGTCTGTGTAGCTAAGTGATTAGCTTGTCAGGCTCTTATTCTGAAGGTCCGTGGTTCGATTCCACGACCTGCTTTCCAAATATTTTCTTCTAGGAATTAAGCGCTGTAAATGATGTTCCGGATTGCTACTGAAAGAGATTTATCCCGCACAGGGAGAGAGACGGAGACTGTGTACCCATAAACGTTAAAATTTAATTTATTTCCATGTCTCGCGTCATTTTTCTTTCCCTCTTTACTTGTTCTCTCCTCTTTCCCCGTCTTCTTTCATGCATTCTCTCTCTTTCTCTGTCTCTGTGTGTGTGTTTGAACAAGACAAAAATTTGATTCTTGCATATCTATCTCGTGGTTTTCTACATGATGCTGAATGGATCAATTCTTTCTTCCTACAAATGGAGGAATATCCTGGCATTCCATGTTTTCGCGCATATTTTTACTGTCATGTTGTTTGTCTACTAGGCATACAGAGAATCAATTATCCTGGAGGAAATAACTATTATTTCTTAACACTCCAACCTACACTTATTTTTGTAAGTGGCTGTACATACCTGTGATACGTAATAATCGTCAGTGTATCTATAAATGAGACAGGATATAACTAACTTAAAATTTAGTACAATAAGCATCACCTTAAGTTATCTACATAATGAGTCATCACTCAAATAATTATTGACCGCATAATAGGCCTTAACTAAAAAAAACTGAATAGCTCCGATTTGAATTTACTTATTTATATTTTCAATACTCTTAAGATAAATCGGTAGTTTATTGTACCATCTGGTACATGAAGCGTAAACACTAGAATGAGTGGTTGCGAAATTATTCTTTCTGGAAAAATGTTTCTGTTTCCTTGTATGATAATTGTGTATATTTGTCGTATAAGTAAATACAACTGAACATCCTTTTCGATTTCTTGTCCTCCGAAACAAGAAGCATGTGCGTTTGTGGGGGTGAGAGATAGAGAGGAGAACATTTGGTTTCCTGGACTAAAGTGCAGGATTGTGCTAGATTTTGCCATTATTCCAAAGCCACTATGCTAGATGCTAAAGCGCTAAGTTATGCTTTATTTAGCACAATTATGCTAGGAGTGGCAACACTGCCCCGTTCACTATTTTAATTTATTCCTTGCGAGCAAATAATACATGCACTATAAGAGGAATACATATCTAATTACGTGTGGCCGCGAAAACGATGCAAGACAGCTCCTTTAAAATATTAGGAATTGAATTTATTTTAAGGCCTTTAGGTAACTATGGCTCAGGCCGTATGGATGATGATGGGATGAATTGGTGGAAGGAAGAAAGTGGGAGGATACGGGAGCACCCGGAGAAAACCCACGCACAAGGTGTTTGTCCACCACAAAGCCCACATGGCATGAGCAGGGATCGATCCGACGACCCCTAGCACCAGAGGTGAGCGCTCTACCAACTTTTAAAAAAAATCTAGTTTATTTAGCTTTCATAGTACATTGCGTTTATTTATGCGATTGGGACCATTTAATTTTCGTTCATCTTTCTTAACCTACTTACGGACAACACAGTTAAAATCACATCCATGCCCGAGGCGGGATTCGATCCTGGAGTCGCTACACTACCGCACTAGCCCGCACGACCACCTGGATCGGCTACTGAGCCACCATGGCCCCAAACTTATTAGGATTCGCTGGTTTAGAAGTCAGGATTCACCAAGGTATGTAAACGTCTTTTCTTTACACCCTGTGTAAGGAATGTTTACTTGACAGAAATATACAAGGATTATTCCTCTAGAAATATGCCTAAACATGCCGGGAAATTTCAGAACATGCGATATTCATGGAACATGCGAATATTCCCCAAATCAATCTCCAAGGAATATTCCAGACATGTTCATGTCTACGATATGTACATGCATAAAATTTCCCTGGAATGTTACGAAAAATTACTGGGGAATATTCCTTAAATATTTTTTGGAAATTTGAATTTTATTTATTTAAGATCTTTAGGCATCTAAGGCTCAGGCTGGGATAGGGGAGGGTAAAGGATTCGGGAAGGCATTAGCCAGGGCCTATGTTGAAGGTACCATCCTGGCATTTGCTTGGTGTGACTGAGAAAAAACGGTGTATATTTTTGGAATATGTTTGTGCTATATGGGCTGGTTGCCCTGGTAATAGTAACTTATAACGTAATCAAGCGCCACCAATCGTTCAGTTCACTGGATTGCAATAAATAGCTAGTTATTTATTGCTCTTCAAAAATGACTTCAAAGGGGTCAATAGTACGCACTAAAGCAATTGCAATACTAAAACACATTCTTGTTCCTCACACAGTTTCATCTTAATTTGGAGAAGACACCTTTACCGATGAAATACCAGGTGTATGCATAAGTAGTTTCCGGTTCACCTAAGAGATGGCGCCAGCGAAAAGTACGCAGCGTACATTTGATACATACGTCATTTTGTTCGTCTGACATTAAACTACAAATACACACAAGTTGAGTCCGCCAAACACTAGCGTCTTTGTTTTATCGTTCAGTGATCATGTCGAAGTTTTTGCCTGAAAAAGATCATTTGCGGCACGCATTGCTTTTCTTATTTAATCAAAAGAAAAAGGCTGTTGAAAGTCATCGTGTGCTAGTAGAAACATATGGTGAACACGCTCCATCGATTAGAACATGTGAGACATAGTTTCGACAATTTAAAAGTGGTGATTTCAATGTGAAAGACAGTGCGCGCTCTGGTAGACCACAAAAGTGCGAAAACGAGCAATTGCAGGTGTTATTGGAGGATGACCCAACTCAAACTCAACAGCAATTGGCAAAAGTATTATATGTGTCACAAGAAACAATCAGCAGACCTTTACGAGCAATGGGGAAGATCAATAAACTGGGTAAATGGGTCCCACACGATTTGAATGAACGTCAAATGGAAAATCGCAAAGTCACTTGTCAAATGCTGCTTCAACGCCACGAAACAAAATCCTTTTTGTATCGAATTGTGACGGGTGACGAAAAATGGATTTATTTTGAAAACCCGAAGCGGAAAAAATCGTGGCTTTCACCTGGCGAAGCCGGTCCTTCAAGACCAAGGTCAAATCGCTTCGGCAAGAAGACCATGCTTTGTGTCTGTGGGACCAGAGCGGTATTGTGTATTATGAACTCTTGAAGCCCGGCGAAACCGTTAATGCACAACGCTATCACCAACAAATGATTAATTTAAATCACGCATTGATCGAAAGACGACCGGAATGGGCCCGAAGACATGGCAAAGTGATTGTGTTACACGACAATGCGCCGTCTCACACAGCAAAACCAGTGAAAGACACCTTGAAATCGCTTGGATGGTACATCCTTCCGCACCCGCCGTACTCCCCAGACCTGGCGCAATCTGACTATCACCTCTTCGCATTAATGGGGCACGCGCTCGCAGAGCAGCACTTCAGCAATTTCGAGAACGTTGGAAAATGGCTCGACGAATGGTTTGCCGCAAAAGACAAGCAGTTTTTCTGGCATGGTATGCATCAATTACCTGAAAGATGGGCGAAATTTGTAGAAGCCGATTGCCAATATTTTGAATAAAACAAAATTAATTTCACTTGAAAATTACGTGTTTTCTTTACCAAAAAACCCGGCAAAAACTTATGCATACACCTGGTAGTTACCAATGCCAGCAACCACAAAGCAGAAAAGAAGTCCATTGATTGTCCAGTATCTCACTAAAACAGAATGGATCACGAGCAGACTTATAAAAGTAGATGCTTTGAAAAAAAACTTCTGAAACAGTGTCAAATTACTGTAACACTCGCTGAAATTTTTAATATTTCTCTTTCTAAATGTGCTGCATTCTATTGAAATCAGAAAGGACATATAAGGCATTGGATGCGCTGAACGCTATTACACAGTAGTATATCAACAGTAGCAGATGAGTTAGTTAATGAAGAAGCTATTATTGTTGGAAAGCAGGAGTGTTCAAGACAAGCGGCTTAAGTTCTTTGAAACCGTGATTCATTCAGTACAACAATTGGTAGGAAATTATTGAAAATTTATAACTTTACAGAATGGAAATGTAAAATGCATAATTTCTTTGATGCCAGCCAGCATAGTGGACTGACGAAAGAAATAGTTTAATTGTAGACATAAATGAAAGCATATCACAGTGTCACTACACTTAATATGACATGTTCTGAATTTTACACGTATGTTCAAAATAATTAATCCATAATGTAGGGTGTAAAAATCTTTAAAATAATATGAATGGTACAAGAAAGGAAGCAAATAATATATATGGTTCTAAAAGTTGATTTGTCTATTCAGTATTTTCTCAAAATTGTAATACGAAGTAAATGGTAAAGATAAATATAACTAGAAGTGTGATAATATAGTTATAAGTGATTACTCTTTTCCTTGGTTTGTCCCGGTTTAGTTAAGAAGTTTATGGTAACCCTGTCCTCACCCCACTCTTATTCTGGCCTGACCCATCCTTGCCTGAAACCCATAAATGTCATTCAAATTATATTGGACACGTAGGCCTATGTAGACTACCAATTAGAAATGTCCTTGTATGAGTACATTCTATTCAAGAATATGAGTTAATAGAAATGAGTGTCTAACCAGAAAATAATGAAAACAGTCTTTTAATGCAATTCATTTAGGTAGTGGGCATCTTTCCCGAACCTAAGGAGTAAGAAGCCAGTTAACCTGTTTCCCGCAACACACATGGCTTCCTTGTGGAACCGTTTAAGCAAGTACTTGTCAATCAAAATTATCCAACTCAAATGCATTTGATACTCTGTCGTGAAAATTATCCCGATTCTAAACTGTTTATTGACTAAAAGTCAGTTTTAGAGGAAATTATTTTTAGGTAGGAAAAAGAGGTATATTTGATGTAAAATGACTTGCTTCTTCTGCACGTGTCAGATTACTCAACATTTAGTACAGCCTCTTAAAGAGCATACTTACTAGTTCTTTCACACAAAAGAATTCAATTTAGGGTCGTAGTTATGGAATTGCACTACTGTAGCTAGCCATCTTCCCTCAAATGACTCTATATAACTAAGTATCATTCTATCATTTTGTAATCGATGTTTTGACAATAACAATGCATGATACAGCAACGTAGAGCGTGTGCTGCAGTGGCATTTTCTTCCGTCACAATATTTGACAAACATATCTTAATATTATATTCATATCAGAGTCTTATATAATTTGAAACATTACAACTAATATTACACTATTCCAATTTCATTACATATTCATAAGTTGTTTAAATGAACTGAATTTTGTAGATTTCTTTTAAATTTCGGAATTGTAGAGACGAGCATGATGCTTCATACATATTGTATTTTTTAATAAATTATTTTTTAACTTATTGGAATAAGCTTTATAAAAAAGTTTTCGTCTGTTTATTCTCAGCGAATCCAATTATATCCAAGATATAATAAAACAAAGTTTTTCTTTTATTATTCAAAACGCACAACAGTCTATTGATTATTATAAGTACTTTTGGCAAAGTATGAGGTTATCGAACTGAGTTTCTGTGCGTTCCGGTCTACTTTAAGCAGTACTGGATTAGTTTAACTGTGCTTACACTAAACTGGATATATTCAAACAAGAAAGAGGATAGATACAAGAATATATTAGAACATGCAATCAGTAATACTCACGGAATACAGACAAGGCTAAACGGAGATCCTAAACTTGCAGCGAGAGTAAATATCCTAAGTGCTTTGGCGAATGCTGTTGCTTCCTCCAAGCCACCCCGCACGTAAAAGCTCACCATACCACTGTGGCCCGTTGTTTGAGTTCGAGCCAATTCATGGTTAGGATGAGACGACAACACTGAAAGAAGAAACAATTTTGTGGATGCGTGAAATATTATAATTTGATTGTTTTATGTAATGAATGTTAATGTATTATATAAATGCATAATAAATGGACACTAAAGCGAGGTGTCCATTCAAAGGCCATCACAGAATTTGAGGAAAGAATATTCTACATCTATCAGGTGTGTAAATATGAAACCAAAATTTGTGCATAGACGGCGTTAGCTGTCTCTGTGGTTACCGTAAAACTGCGTCCTTCGCGCCACTTGCTTGTTTTGACTGCTGATAACGATTTGCAACTCACAACCAGACAAGGTTCATGTCATAGTATAGTGTTTAATAGCGTTGAACATGGCGCAATTTGTACCTGCAAACTACGATTTGCGGACAGCATTGATTTTTTGTTACCATTTGAAGAAAACTGCTGCAGCATCGCATCGCATGCTTGTCGAAGCTTACGGTGATCATGCTCTTGGTAAGTCACAGTGCTATGAGTGGTTTAAAAGAATTTAAAGTGGCGATTTTGACGTGAGAAACGAAGAACGTGGAAGACCACCGAAAAGTTTGCATACAGCAAATTGCAAGCTTTTTTGGATGAGGATGACGCTCAAACATAACAACAACTCGCGGATCAATTAAATGTGACACGAGAAGCAGTTTTCATACGTTTAAAAGCCATGGGCAAGATTCAGAAGGTGGGAAAATGGGTTCCACATGCATTGACTGAACTACAGCAGGAAAACCGAAAAACCACTTGCGAAATTCTGCTCGCTAGGTACAAAAGGAAATCATTTCTCCATCGAATTGTGACTGGTGACGAAAAGTGGATCTATTTCGAGAATTCTAAGCGTAAAAGATCATGGGTAACTCCAGGAGAACCGGCGACATCGACTGCAAGACCAAATCGCTATGGACGGAAAACAATGCTTTGTGTTTGGTGGGATCAGAAGGGAGTGATCTATTATGAACTGCTGAAACCTGGCTAAACCGTTAATACCCAACGTTACCGACAAGAAATGATCGATTTGCATCAAGTTTTGAATGAAAAACAACAAGAATATGACCAAAGAAAACATAAAGTGATTGTGCTTCGCGATAATGCACCCTCCCACACAGCAAAACCGGTCGAGGAAACGATTGCGACGTTTGGCTGGGAAATCCTTCCGCATGCGGCTTACTCACCAGACTTTCACCAGACTTGGCGCCTTCCGATTTTCACTTATTTGCATCCATGGGACACGCACTTGCTGACCAGCGCTTCACATCTTACGAAAATGGCTTGATGACTGGTTTGCAGCACAAGAGGTACAGTTTTCTTTTGGTCTGGCATCCACACATTGCCGGAACGATGGCAGAAATGTATCGCTAGCGATGGTAAATACTTCAAATAAAATAGTTCTTAGCATTGACATCCAATCACTGTTTCTTTTTTGTACATAAATTCCGGTTTCATATTTACGCACCTGGTACTGAGAGCTATAAGGAAATCAGAACGGGCTTCCATCCAAATATTGAGTCCGCCCCTTTTGCTACTTCAGTAGTCTAGAAACTTTAGCAGGAGGATTTCTTTTTCATTAGTAGTGTTACCCGCGAGATGAGATTGAGCAGACATATATCCAGAATTTGGTTTTAGAAGCGGCCCAAGGGCTTCCGGGGAAGGGGGGTTTCAAGGTGTGTCTGGGCATGAAACGTATATTAAATATGTATAATTAGGCTTGAAGTTATACTATTTTTCATAAAATTCTGACAAGGGAACCTTACGAACCAAGTTCCGGGGATTTAGTTTATTCTAGTGCTGTGTACTACTTCGCCAATACTATTTTGATTTTGAATAAAAGTGGTAATAAGCGAAATCACCAGGAATCCTGAAATAGTCATCAGGAAATTTGAGTTTAGTTCAATTTATATGCAGACTGTCAATGAGTAGATGATTCAGACAAAACATGTTGTTACAATGAGCACATCTCATGAATGAAAAAGCACTGCACTGATCTGATGAACAAACTTCAGAGTCGGCAGTGTCACAGCAGTACTGCATCGGCGTCCTGAATGGTTCCGGTTCTTCGTCCAGATATCCTGACTTGTTCTATGCATACTTGATCATGTTTCGAAACATTGGGGACGAAAACTGATAGTGAGTGAAGGATTGGAGACGAATGGAATTGTCCCGATGCCACATGTTGAACTCTTCGGTCGCGATAATGGCGTCAGTCACGAACTTAAAAAATGCTTTATAGGGGCGGAAGAAATAGACATCCAGTGGCTGAATGAGTCCTGTGCATCCTGGTGGAATCAAATGCCATTCAAATTCACCAATGCTTTCTGGAATTGTTGATTTGATTAACACTTCATCCGTATTGGCTGACCACGAATCAAGAAGTAGAAGCATGGGTTCTTCGTATAAAGTAGACACACTTGGCCAGAATACATTGGTCAGCATTATCTTCTTTATCTTCTGATCTTTTTTCATGTTAGCAGAACCAGAAGCATAATACATAATATTTGATGGATCAGCTGGTTTGCTTTGAGGAAATTTCCGGCTGGATTCTGCACAAAGCATGTACATCGGCGAATGTAGATCTCCGTCCATTGAGATTACAGGCATTATCATGTATGAGTGCGTCGTTGTCGACGTAGATCCTACAGTTGGATATACTCGTTTAATGCCCACTGGTCGAAGTGTTCGTCCTGAATGAATTTCTTTCTCGAAACGACTTTGATCTGTGTTCAGGATCTGTTTGGGAACCAAATGTCGTTCGATGAACAAGGATTTCATTTTTCTGACGAATTCATCTGATTTCCGCTGTATATCCTCCTTTTTTGAGGCGCAGGTTTTTGACACTTTATGAGTAATTGATCGCGAGACGATCCTGTTCCTTTTCTTAAACTTGTAAATCCATGAATCTGATGCCTTGAAATTCAGTTTATCATCTGGATCAACCTGACGTTTGATTTGCAATGCCCACTGTCTGATTGTTCTGTCGTGAATTATGGCATTGCGTGGAGACATTTCTTTGAAGTGCTCACACTCTGATGTTTATAGTATTCATCTTCACGCGCGACGTCATCTTTTCTCGCGATCGTTCATAGTTCTGCAGCACTCCAATCGATTTGATCTTTGAAAACTTGGACCGAACAGATGCCAGAGAACTTCTCTTTCCTCCAACTGTGCTTGTCCAGTACTGGAATGTCCGTTCTTTGTATTCTTCTGACAGTTCACTAACTCCTTTCTTCTTTCTTTCCGGTGATGGAACATACGATGAGCTACTACCTTGAGATGACGGTGTTTCTTCTTCATCCGACACTTCCGGCACATGTTGCGTTGATATGGCTTGCGATGTCATGTCGATATCCTCATCACCATATTCACGATCAGTTGAGTCAACATCCAGGTCTGAAGCGTCCTCATATGTCAGAGATTCATACCCCTCAACGATCACTCGTTCATCCAATAACTCGGCACATATCTGGTCGAACATTTCCCGATCTGCAATGGATGGTGCTTCATCAGATGTGCCAAATTTATGAACCAGTAGGCGAATGACCACTTTCGGATTCATCCTGAAACGACAAATAAAAAAAAAACATTAAAAAATGAACAACAGGTTTATCAGCACTCCACAAGAATTGTAATATTTCATCCCATAAATATTTTATAGACATAGAAAAGGAAAGGTGAAAGCAAGAAAGTAGGAACGAACTTCGTTTTAGCGTACGTGTCCACTGAAAACGGAAAGAGAGAAGAGAGGAAAGCGAGTGCCTATAACAATGAACTCAACAGCATTTGATGACCAAGTATCATATATTTTCAACTAATATCTTAATTTCATTTGTAATTCGCATCATTGCTGTTTTGTGTTATTTTGCTTTCTTTTTGTGTTTATTACAATAGTATTGGCGAAGTAGTACACAACACTAGAATAAACTATACTTTGTCAGTAAATAACGTTGACTTCATCGTTATAGTCCCTGCCTTCACCGATATTTTCGGGATTTTAATATTCTGCCAACACTGCGAATGTCTACAGCTGACAACACTGACGGTGCTTTTGTAGCGGATCAAAGCTCGCCTGATATAGCAGAATACTGGTGTAGCAGGCGGGCTTCGGCGGTCAATCTTCGGAGGCTATTTGACGGTCGCAGGTTCAGCATCCGCGTAGACCTAGGAGAGAACGAACGTCCCTGGTATCTAAGCTTGTAGAAAGAAGCAGTCGACAGCAAGTAATTTTGTAGCACATACGTTTATCGACACCACTAAGTTCCCACAGTTTACAGATGCACATTAACACTATTTACAAGAAGTTGAGATGAAAGTTGTGAGCTCTTGGTAATATAGAGAGCGAGCACTTTCAGTCCGAATTAGGTTGGCGTTAAGAATTTAGTAGCCAATAGCTTGCAATAGAAAGCTCGTCTCTAGATTCTCGCTAGTATCAAGACAAGTGCTGTTACGTTAAAAGACAGACGAAATGCTGGATAAACGAACAGCAAGGCAAACGGACAGCCGGACAGACTAACTGAAACAGAGTAACAGTGTAACAATGTAACAGTGTAATAATGTAACAGAGTGACAATGTAACAAAGTAATAATGTAACAAAGTAACGATGTAACAGCCCACGGACTTGCAGGTAGTGTATCTTGGATGCCACTTATACTGGAAGTGAAGAGCCAAGTCCGGGCGTGAAGTATATAATAATTCTCTTTTACCAATAGCTCACGTTTTGCAATATGTGTGGGATACGTGCATACGGGCTTACACAAAGTTGTTATAACTA
>JAGDQP010002615.1:42528-58624 GCA_022664845.1 Lepisma saccharinum | reverse complement strand
AAGATACACTACCTGCAAGTCCGTGCGTGAAGTATATAATAATTCTCTTTTACCAATAGCTCACGTTTTGCAACATGTCTGGTATATGTGCGTACGCGCTTGCACAAAGTTGTTATAACTGGTTTGTGCAAGGCCGCAGCGCGTGATTTCCTAGTTTCTATGAAGAAATTTGCTCGCGCGTGTGACCGAAGTCCACTGAGGTCCTGGTTGATGTACTCTTGTCCTTGTTTGTTATCTTCTCTGAACTTTTCCATCAAACACCAAATTATGAAAGATTTGTTGCTTCGTTCAATCGCCAGTACAATATGAAATAGATTCCTTTAGCAATAAAATACAATAATCAATATTACAATTGAATTCTCATGCTTTCCTTATTTGCATTTATTTGCAAGGATTGTTATGAATACCTGTGTGTCCAGGTGAGGGTAGATGAGAGCTGGGAGGAGACCCGAGAGGGTGGTTAATAGGTGGGTCGCGTCCCTTGGAAGGGGCGCGACAGTGCCTCACAGATGTCCTTCCAGCACACTTTACACTAGTCGCTTCTAGTGTAGAACAGCATTACCTATAATCATGGTAAGTTACACTTCATTCTCTGCTTTCGTTTATGAGAAACGCAAAAGAAAACGGGTACAGTTTTAATGGACCGAAGCACCAGTTCACCCTTAACCCGTTTTCCTGCATCTCACACTCCTGCTCCGAAAAAATAATCTCACATTCTGACTTCCTACCCTGTCCCCTCTCTTTTGGAACCAGTCCGGCGAAAATCCCCAGAACTTGGTTCGCAAGGTTCCCTTGTGAGTTTTGGGGAAGGTACGGACCCACCGCGCAATACATCCCTGAGATTGAGGCTGTCTCGTTTCGAAAATGTGTTGTCTAGAATATGTCTCGTCTCGAGAAGATATACAGTATAGGGTGACTCAAAAGAACGGAAAATTTTAGAATGAAAATTAATGAAAGAGAATACAAAACTTAGAAACATTTTCGAAGACAGTGAATAGTACAGCCATTGTTGAATTTCATACCATTATGTTATTTCTTCGAAGATAACGGCAGATAGATGACAACTTTCTCTGCGAAGACCATGTCAACATACCGAACAGACCATCATCATCTTCAAACAAGTAAAGGACCTATAACGCCTCTCGATGGCACAGCACACTTTCCTTAAAAGGAGGGACCCATGTGTTAATTGTATGTGCCAATGGAACGCGACCATGCCGTTCAATCTTGAAATGACACCGAAATTCTCTACGCGCAACATCCACAATACCATCCATTCTTGTAATATGCTTTGATTCCACTGCTAAATGGCAAGATGTTGTGAGCAGTGTGCTGTATACCATTTAATGCTACGAACGTCCCAAGGTTGCTAGGACTCAATTAAAAATTTTCATTTTTTTTAGCAATTCTGTATACTACCAGAGTTCTTTCTCACCTCATTCTCCATAGACATTTCTCTGTCTCGCTCACCTCGTCTCGTGGATAACACTATTCATTAAGCAGTTTTTCATTGATAAAATGTAAATGTAATTGTTTTACGATTACTAATATAATATTTAAGAGCATTTAAGGATATATATAACAAAAAGAATACACTTAATGTGACAGTTTTAATAAACCGAACAATTCCACGTCGTACAGTACCCATAGTACAACAAAGCAAGTGACCTAGTGACTAGTCTGGTCTCCTGCCAGATCACAGCCCAAGAAAGAACGATCATCAAAGTGTTACCCACTACAAACGGTTTCAATACTACTATAAAAATCCTTAAACACATCTCTATGGCTTCTTCATATTCTTTTAACACTCACTTGGATGCATAACTTTCTCAACACAAGGATGCTTCTGAAGAAATTGAGCCACTGCTAGACCATTCTTCATGTGGTGTGCCATTCGAACTGGTAGAGTATATAATCCACGCAATGTCAGGAAACAGTCAAAGGGAGATGGTATGTGACCAATATCTAGAAGAAATAATATATAGTTTTACATCCATGAAAAGTAAACATCTTCAATTTTGTTTTTCAGTGGTAGTAACAATTTGATATACAGGGTGATTCCAAAATATGGAGACAAACTTGATATCCTGACGTCAAGAGAAAACAAAGTTATCTTGTTCATTTGTCAAATTCTACTTATCTTTCAAGATATATCTACAGGAATTCCAACTTGAAGTGCAAAATTGACTTTTTACAATGCAAAATAAACATTTTACACGTTTAACGAACTATAATATTCACAGTTTGCAACATTGCGTTCTGTGCTTCACACATGGCGTTTATCGTCACAAGAGGATACCGAATATTAAATATTCGACGTAATGTAATTAAAAGAAAGTAAACTTTATACCAGATTAGCAACACTGACAGCCCGATGAGATCACGTTTTAACTCCAAATGTCCGTCGTATTCATACAAGTCAACTCTCAGAAACTAAATTTTACTTGATTAAATCGTCTGATTTATGGCGAAATATTAATTTTATTTACCATTATAAGGAATTATTTATTGATGTTTCGAAAGAATTTCACTATAACCATGTTTTCTTAAAAAAAATACACATTTTTAATATGCAGCTTCCATATAGCTTATGACACCTTATTATTTCCATGCTACTTGCATTATGCGCATTTAGGCACAATTTTCTTGAGAAATTTTGTAATATTTTAGCGTATGAGTCAACTTGAACAATTTCTTCAAATTTACAGATTGTTGATATTTTCTATAATATTTGTATTTAAAATGTTACAACACAGAAGCGATATAACACATTTCCTTTTCTGTGACGTCCTATTATGGTCATTCGTACTATTTACGAAAAACGACAATCCATGTAAATGTAATTCTGACACAAAAACATATATCTTCTAGGTATTGGCGCATTGTTTATTCTTACAAAATGATGCAAGACACAATCATCATGGACTGAAAAAAAAGTATTCCACATTAGGCTACTCTCCCCAGCAGTTGTAAAGTAATTTTCAAAATTATTGTGAAGTGGTGTTATTTATATTTTTTAAAAAAAAGATAAAGAAAAACTGCAGTTTCAGCTTTTTGTAACTTCACAAACACTAGGTGCTCTCACCAAGAAAACAATTGACACATTTGTTCTTTGTTATGAAAACATTGTATACGTTTCCCAGAAAACGGACTCACTTAGCTTTCAGTTCACAACTTAGCTATTCCTCATCTTCTTAATTTCTCTGCCGTGACCATGCCTTTGGCGCAGTGTAGAAACCTTCTTTTCGTTCGTTTGAATTTGCTAATGACCTTTAGGCGTCTATGAAGGGTCGGTGAGGGTAGGGGAAATGGTATGGAGCTTCGTACAGGACCAACTTCTCATCAAATGTCAACAACCTGTCCAGAAATGGCTCCTTCCTCAGACGAGACAGCAAAAGAACACAGGTGTCTGCTCGCGTTGCCTTCTGGCCCGGAGTCAAATCATGTGGGACTCATCGACCCAACTTGTAGTGCTTCCCAAGTTGATGGAGGTGCTGCCGAATGGTTTCTCCACTCACACTGAATTGTAGTCCCAGTTCCTCATATGTCTGGTCACTGTTCGCCTCAATTGCTGCCTGAAGATCTTCATTTGGTACCTGTGTTGGTCTTCCTACACGTGGTACGTCTTCGAGTGTTTCATCACCGTCCTTAAACTTGGTAAACCACCGCTGCACTGTCCGCCTAGTTATGACACCCTCACCAAAAGCCTGGCATATCTTCCACCCCGCTGCAGCTGCGTTTGACTCCAGCTTGAACTCGTACAGCATACACGCTGTGGAGGTCCTATGTTCACTCTGTCCTTCCGCACGTTCACGGTGTAACTGAACTGCCACAACCAGGTAGTATGTTGGCTATACCCACACCAACAACTGACCTTCGCCTGATCTCCACTTGCATTCAACTCACGGTGTGAGGGCCAATTGAATACAGACCTCCACAAAAAGCGACAAAACTTTCTTGGTTCCCTTTATATACAAATGTTTGTCCAATAAACATGTTTGTTTATTTACACAATGTCCACGTGCTCAGAAGACACGCGGAACATTTCATTCCCCCTTCTTTGGGAAAAAAGTAAACAAAGTAAGTGTTTTTGTGAACAATTTTTTTCGCTTCCCTTCTTATCAGACATAACACTTTTATCACTACACTAGATATGCACTTATATAGATGTGGGTTAGATTTTACTGGAACGTCTATGAACTAATAACGTTGTACCACAGAACAGGGAGATTCAGCTTGATTCAGCATCATTATCCTTGAGTCGGTGGGTCGTATTAATGGTTGTATACGAGTTCACTTAATGTTTATGTTGATTTAGCACTGTTGAATATCGTTTCCTCGTACACTGTCGTCGATTCCATTGGTGCAATGTTCAACTTGCAAGTATTGGTTTCACTATTATTGTGCAATTCTGTGTCAAGTGACGATATCTTGCTCGTGATTTGTTCACTGTCTGACAAGTACGTTCTTTTTAAAACTTTATAGTGCACAACATGTTGCAGCTATGAGGATCATATTTCCCAACATAACAGTGCATCTTCTGCAGCCGTTTGGATCTTGTTCCTGTAATTGTTTCAACAAAAAAAATATTTTTCAACATTCGACTCACACATTCTTCAGGCCAATTTCACCTGTCATTTTCTCGTACAGGATTAGAGTTATGCCAATTCTTCTTCATTTGATTTTTTTGAACATTCCAACACTGATAGATATGTCACATGACCCACCTACTATTTAAAAGATTTGAAACATAGTCAAGAAGGCCGCTTTCAAGATGGTGGTCATTGTCGTCATATCGTCCAACATGTATCACATCCTCTTCAGTATCCATTAATAGCAATTTGCTCTCAATATATGTAACAGTTTATAAAAGGAGAGGCGTTTTCCGTACTCTGTATTCGATTTACTTGCTATCTACGTTCCATATTTCTCGGGTCCCTTTGTCGTTATTTGTTGACGACAGCGCCTATAATTTTGGCTGTGAAGGTTTACCTAGACACTGTACCTACATACGAATTTTCATCAAAATCGGGCTCTGTCACCTGGCGAGTGTTCCGTGTAAGTAAAACCTTGCGCACCAATAAACTTTCTATTCCCAAGGTATTTCAATCAATGTGAAGAAAGAAGTCATTAAAAATATTAAAATGCGATATAAAACACTTGTCTGTATTTACTGTAATTATTCAGTTTTACTTACTGGATTGACTTTCCTTTAATTTATTGTATATGTCTTCACGGTTAGTAACTAGGGCACCCATAATAACATCACCATAGCCATTCATATATTTAGTACAGGAATACATAACGACGTCTACTCCTAACTGAAGTGGATGCTGTAAATAATATTAAAAATGTCTTCAATTAAAATAATAATAAATCAGGTTTTGAAAATTACTATATAATATGGCCCAGTTTTCTGACAAAGCTGATTATACTTTAATAACCACAAATACATACTAAAGCGTAACAGTTTCGGAAGTATACCACCCCCTTCTTCAGACTGTAATGCACAACTAAACATAGATAACAATACAAGCAAACAGTAAGGAGATCGCCTTTTAATTTCAACCAATCAGGAGTCAGTACTAATTGAAAGTTCACTTTTGTTCACATATCTCTGACCTCTCCTCGGGCGAGCGCACCTGTCATTTATCTGTCAAACTTGATGAGTCAAGGGAACAAAAACAACTTTTATCACATAATAGCTGGAAATTCCTGCATAATGTTACACATAGGTTCTAAAAAATCAAATCCCTCAGTATATCGGCTTAACCCAAAGAACAAAGAAAACAAAATGTACTATAATTACAGAATAACTGGTGTGATCAAAATTCAATTAAAAAAAGAGAAAATGAAAAAAGGAGCCTTACAAAGTTCATACCTATCAACAAAATCAGAGAATAGGAATAATAATTAAACATTTTTAATAATTAAACCGAAAACAAATCATATTAAATAATCCAATAACAATAATAAATAAATTAATAATTGTATAAAAATATTAAGTCCATGAAAGAAACTACTTAGTGTCCTTATGTTTTTCTCTTTTTCCGCCTCCTTCCTTCCTTTTTCAAAATGTCCTCCCACTCTTCACAAATACTATATCTACTGTTCCAGTTCATTTCTCTTATCCGTTTCGCTTCATTCCACTTTCTAAGCTATTGCCTACATTCTTGCTCTACTACTGTTCTCCGTACCAGTTAACGTGATGATCCGTTTCACTAACGTGCTTAAAAATAGCATAAGTGTCCCTCTTTAATCTGACATCGTCTTTATGCTGCTTTAAGATATGAAACAATTGATTAAAGAAATTGAGCAGAGGTGAAGAAATTGATTCAGGATTTAGGTAAAGATAAGAAAGGACTGTTATATTTAATGTGGATGTAAACAGTATGTTTTCCAGTCTTAAGATATAAGAAATTTTAAGGGTATTGATAGTGTGATGAAAGACAATAAAATTAAAAAGTGGGGAAGGATAGGATGAAGAAGATGTTAAGGATTTTGTCGGATAACACTTTCTGTAAGACAGACGACAAAATAGTGATAATGAAAGATGGTTTAAGTATTGGTATATGTATAAGCCCGGTAGTATCAAATCTGGTAATGAACGAATGGGAAAATTAATGATTGCGAAATGTCATGATAAATTATTGATGTTTAGTAGTTCGTTGACGATTGTTTTGAGATGTAGATGGGCACTAGAAGAGAGTTGTAGAGCTTTATTAAAGAGATGAATGATGAGAAAAAGGGAATTAGATTTGAGAGTAAAATAGAAGAAGACGGTGTGTTGAACTTCTTGGATATAAAAATAATAACAGCAGAGGAAGTCAAATTTTTAATGTCGTGGTTCCAGAAGAACTGTACAGCGGGCGTATGTTGCCACAGGAGAAGTGACGTCGCTGAGCAACAAAAATGAATGTCATTAGGAACATGGAAGAAAAGATCAATAGGATAAATACAGAAGAGGGACGAAAGGAAAATGATTTGGAGAGGCTATTGGAACAATAGAAAGGGAATAGCTACGGTGACCAGGACAGGAAGAGGAGTAGGAGAAAATAAAGAAAAAAATCGGAGAGAAAGAGAAGGAAGGTGACAGGAAGAAAGAATGACACAGCATCGAAATGCAGGGGAAATCTCGGAGAAAATCAGGAGAATTCTAAGGAGAGAAGGGATTTAGACATACAGGAAGAAGCACTAGAATATTAGATATCGTTAGGAAAAAGATGTTTCGATCTAAAGCGGACCAGCGACAAAGAGGGGCTATATATGAAGTGCCATGTGGGGCGTGTGATATGGTGTATGTAGGGGAAACCAAGAAGAGTTTACAAGAACGTTTAAAGCAACATAAAGACGATCCCAGATTAGAGAGAGACACTAATGCTATTTTGAAGTACGTTTGTGAAAGGGATAGTGATATGAACTGGGAAGGTGTAACAGTAATAGAGCAAGAATGTAGGCAGTTGGTAAGATAAGATAAAATGAATTGTACGGGCGGTAACAGCACTATGGCTTACGCCCGTCCCTATACGGGGGAAGCCCCTTATCTTTGTCACGTCTAAAATAGCTGTTAACTAAAATGATAAAAGCATATAAAAGCTAAAGTTCTAAACTCCTCAGAAAAATAAAATCGTAGTAAAAACTAAAGATGTAGATGGTCTTTAGCATAAAAGGTAAAAACGTGAAGGCCTTCACAAAAATAAAATAATACAACATAAAACTTAACAGCTATGGGACATAATCATCTCAGAGAGACAGAGATAAACCTGTCTCACGAACAAACTGGAGAACTCTCCGCAACATACCTGGTGCATCCCCTAATAATGACGCCATGTCATTGGGGAGGTGATAACGTTGTCTGAAATGATTATATCCGGGACAATCTAAAAGCACGTGACGTATACTTAAAACCACATCGCAATTATTACAATGTGGTGGATCCAATCGTCGCAACAAATAACCGTGTGTCAGGCGACTGTGTCCTATACGTGGACGACATAAGAGGACTTCTTCACGCCTACTATCTTGGCAAGATGATTTCCATAGAGCAACAGTTACCTTAATATCTTTCAATTTATTAACAGCTACGTCATCCCATCGTCGCTGCCATTCACTCCGTGTAACCTGCCTATAATATATCATCATGTCCTGAAATGGGATATGATGAATATCAATGTTGGCTCCTAAAGAGGCCTCACGAGCAGCTTCGTCTGCCAATTCATTACCATGGATACCAACATGACTTGGTATCCACGAAAACACAACCTCACAACCGGCAGAGCTGATGGCGTGTGTCTTACATAGAATATCTTGAACGAGCGGATGTTTAGAATACATATTGTCGAGGCTTTGAACAACACTCTTCGAATCTGTACAAACAAGGATGCGGTTGAAACCATGAACAAGACTAAAATCCAAAGCCTTTAAAAGAGCATATAGCTCAGCAGTTAAAGAGCATATAGCTTTGGGATTAAGACAAAATTGACGGGCTTCCCCTTCTACAACAAACGCGCATCCAACAGATTCGTCTGATTTGGATCCATCGGTAAAAACAGAGATAAAACGTGGGTACTGACTCTGCAACGCAAGAAAACGCTGCTGGAATTCAATCATGGAGCTCTCCGATTGCTTGAAGTTTGACAAAGAAAGATCAATCCGTGGGCGGGCAAGTCTCCACGGCGGACAGAGACTAAAACGGACAGGACAGACAGTTGGGCTGTCTGCATTCAGATTCTCCAACAACTCTGACGCTCGGATGCCAAGTGGTCGGGTAGCGTGACCACGGCGTTCACATAGGGCTCGTTGGACTGGGTATACGATTAAGTTATGTGCTGGGTGTCTTGCCAAAGATGATATCTTAGCAAGGTAGCTCAACACATAGTACATCCGATGAATCTCGAGCGGTGGTTCAGCGGCATCAACACAAAGACTGGTGACAGGACTTGTGCGATACGCGCCAGTGGAAAGTCGAATTCCAGCATGATGGACACTATTCAGCGTATGTAACGCTGAAAATCGTGCAGAGGAATAAGCGTGACAACCATAGGTAAGCTTAGATAAAATGAGTGCGCGATAAAGGCGCAACAAGATTGTACAATCAGTACCGCAAGTAGGATGACTTAAAACACGCAATAAATTCAGAGCTCTCGTACAGGAAATTTTAATTTGGCGAAGGTGACTACGCCAATTTAACTTGGTATCAAATAATAAACCGAGGTATCGTACCTCCTTGACGAACTGGAGTTGTCTGTCTTCAAGAAAGAGATCTGGGTCAACGAAACAAGTGCGTTTACGGCAGAAGTGGACACAGATTGTCTTCTTTGGTGAAAAACGAAAACCAGTCTGGTGTGACCAGTCAACAAGACGGTTAAGCGTCAACTGGATGTGCCGCGCTGCGAGGTTGATATTCGCAGATTTACATACAATCGTCAAGTCGTCGAAATATAAAAGACCTTCTACAGGAGCTCGAATACAAGCCATAACACTATTCACTGCAATAGCGAACAGTGCTACGCTCAGCACACTCCCTTGAGGTGCGCCATTCTCCTGTAAATAACGCTCTGAGAAACGATCACTAACACGGACACGAAAATAGCAATCGCTAAGAAAATTTGTTATAAAATGGGTCATGTGGCCCCTTATGCCCCAATCATGAAGCTTGCGTAGTATCCCATATCTCCAGGTGGTATCATAGGCCTTCTCTAAATCGAAGAACACAGTAAGAACGTGTTCATTACGAAGAAATGCATTCTGAACAATAGACTCTAACCTGACAAGATGGTCTACAGTTGATCGATATTGGCGAAACCCACACTGATCATTTGAAAGCAAGTTGTTATACTCCAAGTACCACATTAGGCGTCGGTTTATCATTCTCTCAAATAACTTGCATACGCAGCTAGTGAGAGCAATGGGCCGGTAACTGGTGGGGTTTAGTTTATCTTTGTCAGGTTTCAGAATGGGAATGTCAATAGCTTCTCGCCAACTAGGAGGGAAGCTATCAGTCCTCCAGATCTGATTATAGAGATTTAGCAAGATTACCTTTCCTTGGGAGGGAAGGTGTCGCAGCATTTCATAATGAATATTATCCAGTCCAGGGGATGTGTTTCTAACATCCCGCAAGGCAGTTTCAAGTTCCCACTCCGTGAAAGAGACATATGATTCGAAATTATTCGAGGGGGAAGCGTAGTGGTATTATCTCTGCCTGTCGTTTAATGTTAACAAAATTAGCACTATAGTGCTGGGAGCTGGATATTGCTGCGAAGGCTGCTCCGAGAAGATTAGCGATCTCTCCTGGGTCAGTATGAAAGACATTGTTGTGCTTCAGAGCAGTCAAAGGCTCGGAGCGACAGTTGCCTTGCGAACGTCTGACCCGTTCCCACACGTCTCGGATTGGCGTTTGTGAATTGATGGAAGATACGTATTCACGAAAAGATGTACGCCGAGTTTGTTTCATGAGACGTCGAATATAAGCTTGGGACTGTCGAACTGCATTCAAATTTGCCGCTGTAGGATATCGATTGAACGCCCGTAAAGCGCGACTGCGCCGTCGCCGTGCTACCTCGAGCTCATCGTTCCACCAGGGAACAGAACGCCGACGTGGCGTTCGGCCAGACTGAGGGATGGAACATCTGGCAGCTCGCAAAATTTCACGGTTCAAGTACTCAACCGAATCAGTCAGGGGCAAATCTCCTTGATCAACTAGTTGTACACGAGTTGCATATTTAGTCCAGTCAGCACGCTTCAATGCGGTAATTTGCGTGGTGCTTGATAGAGGTTTAAAAAGTCTAAAATAACTGGGAAGTGGTCACTACCACATAGATCGTCATGTACACGCCATGCCAGCATGGGTGCAACAACTGCACTGCAGACAGACAGATCTATCGCTGAATATGTGCCACTTGCCAAACTAAAATGCGTGTTAGCACCAGTATTTAATAATACTAAATTTGAAGCGTCAATAAACGATTCAACTATTCTACCGCGGACATCTGTACGAACACTACCCCAAATAACATTATATGAATTAAAATCGCCAACTAAATTTATAGGTTGGGGTAACTGCTGCAAGAGATTCTGAAGGTCAAGGAGCGTAAAGTCTTGTTCCCTTGTGATATATAAATTCAGGATTGTAACATGCTGCTCAAGGTGGATGCGAGCAGCAACCGCCTGTAGGTTCGTAGCAATTTGGACAGGTGTTGAATACAGCGTATCAACAACACCAATTGCAACCCCGCCACATGCGCGACCATCGGTGGGAAAATCTGTGCGATAGAGTGTATAGTCCTTCAATATCACAGATTCAGTTGTTTTAAACTTGGTTTCTTGAAAGCAAACGACAACAGGGGAAAGATCTGATAACAAGACTTGCAGTTCTTCATAGTGGGAATGAAATCCGTTAAGATTCCATTGGAGCATCATAGCCATTGGGATGGAGATTAATAAAAATATTACCTTTTAAGGCGAGGTTTATTAAATTTCCCTCCCTTTCCGACTACAGTATACTCCGAGTCCATCAGATCGTCCTCAATCATATCTGATTTGAAGGATGAACTCGGCGCATTAAGGACAGGTGGAGAATTGTGAGGTGCTAGCTGAGTGGCAAGAACAGTGGTAAGACGCTTGATGCTAGTCGCTAGTGGTGACATACGACTAGTTCGCGCAAGTTTACCGGAACGAAGAGTAGATACAGCCCGTGGAGTCCTAAAAGACTGCACAGGAGACATTTGTCTCTCAGTATACCTCGGCGTAGCTTGAGAAGATGTTTATTCTTGGCGTTGTGTAGGAGACTTTTCACCTTTAGGTCGCTCAGTTTGAGTTGACACAGAAACTGACTGGGTGCCAACCGAGACGATTTTAACTGGTAGTCTTGCCGAGACCGTAGAAAACGTTACGACGTACTATGGCTACTGGTACCGCATTGCACATACAGCAGAGGTCGCCTTACACGACGTGCTGGTGTGTCCATAGTGCTGACATTTAAAGCAGCGGAGCGGACTCGGTATATAAGGACGGACAGGTAAGCAATAGAAAGCTGCCTTCACGTCCCTAGGAAGCTGTGGCATGGCAAACGTCAAAATTAGCGAGCTCGTGGGTTGGAGTTCCCAATTCTTTCGAGTTTTAATTCGTCTAACATTAATGACACCTTGGCTGGCAAGTTCATTCTTAATCTCCTCTTCAGGGACATCTTGCAAATCCCAACAAGATATTACGCCCTGAGTAAAGTTCAATTGACGGTGTGGTTCAACTTGAACTTCGAATGGTCCTAGGGTTTTCATCTTTAAGAGATTAGTTGACTGTTTATTATTGGATGTCTCCACGAGAAAGGTACCGTTGCGAAGCTTTTTAACATGCTTAAGTTCACCTGCAACGTGATTCAGTTGTTTTTGTATAACGAAAGGGGATAACCCCTTCAAACCACCTGGATTCTCTGTTTCGTTCTTGACCTTAATTACAAGATATCGTGTGATAGTCGGTACGATTCTTGTCTGTTCCTCTACTTCTATTTTCTCTTCTTTGTCACTGGTTGATTCATTAGCTGTATGCGCCTTCTTGCTTGCATCAGTGACTTTATTTTCATTCTGTCTCTTTCTCTCTTTCTCCGAAGGCGACTTATTAGGATGTGGTGGAGCCATGATGAATGAAAGCCGTAAATGCCCACACTTCTCCGTCTTCGTTCTGAGGAGCCAACGAGGCTGCCGGGTACTACCCTCATCACCCTTGTCAGCAAGCTGGAAATCGAGGCGAAGTCCAATGACTTGGCGTAGAAATCACTTGTACTCCCGACTGATGGATACTTGGGACACCCACTCCCCAGAGTGTTGGCGAGACCAAAGGTCCGAAGAGCTCCCCAATGGCGCACTTCCCAGTCTCAACGAGCTAGACCATCCAAGAATCTGCTGTTAAGAACTAGGCGCTATCCAATGGTTCCGCCCCCTTTCCTCGGGCCCCAGGGGACAGCGTCAATGAAAAGTAGGCAGTTGGTTAGAAAGTGGAAAGAAGCGAAAAGGTCAAGAGAATGGCTGAGAAGGCAATGAACTGGGACAGTGGATATAGTATTAATGAAGAGTGGAAGCATATTTTGAAAAGGAAGAAAGGAGGAGGAAGAAGGGAAGAACATGAGAACACTAACCGGTAATTCTTACAGTAGTTTCTATCATAGCATAATTATTTTTATATACTTATATTGTTATTATTATTATTAATAATAATAATAATATTTTTATAGTTTAATTTATTTAATATGTTTATTTATTATTCTATTCTCTGATTTTGTTGATAGGTATGAACTTTGTAAGGCTCTTTTTTCGTTTTCTCTTTTTTTAATTGAATTTTGATCACACCAGTTATTCTGTAATTATAGTACTTTTTGTTTCTTTGTCCTTTGGGTTAAGCCGATATAGTGAGGGACTTGATTTTTTTAGAACCTTTATATAACATCATGCAGGAATTTCCAGCTATTATCAGATAAAAGTTGTTTTTGTTCCCTTGACTCATCAAGTTTGACAGATAAATGACAGGTGTGCTCATCCGAGGTATGTGAAGAAAAGTACATATTTAATTAGTACTGATCCCTGATTGGTTGAAATTAAAACGCGATCTCTTTACTTGTTTGCTTGTATAGTTACCTATGTTTAGTTGTGTAGTAGAGTCTGAAGAAGGAGGTGGTATACTTCCGAAACTGTTAAGCTTTAGTATATTTTCGTTGTTATTAAAGTATAATCAGCCTTATCAGAAAGCTGTGTTTTCCTTATTCAAGATGGATGAAAGACCGTCGTGTATCCGTATGTCGCAACTTGATTTTAAATAGAAACCAAAACTTGAAGTTAACTAAATAGAGTTCAAATTTTATAGAGTTTCGAGCACCCTATGGGTGTACTAGCTCCAAACTTTAAGAATAAACCGACAATCGTTTAAAGAGCTTACCAAATCTATGAAATTTATGAAGATATATAATACGATCAAATAATCTTATCCTCATGTCATTGTGGTTCAAGTTGGTAGCTCCACAATGATAACAATATTAGTTTATATAGTATGATTGGTATAAAATTTGGAGGCGGGAGGGGAGATTAACAATAAATTTTCAAGGAGTTTGACTTTGGAGAAACAATCGTAAACATTTCGCAACTCTCACAACTGTATTTAATTTGTTTGTCGCGATGGAATAGATGTCACCACGACCTTTAGTTATAACCTTCTAAAAAGGTTCTTAAAGTAAGATGGTAATTTTAATAAAAAGAAAATATAAAAAATAGTGCGTTCACAATAATATGAATGTTTGCGTTATCTTAAAAAAGTAGTAAAATACTCTACTCTACTACTATTACAGTATAAAAAATTTCAAGTGTGTTTTATATGGCAGGATAGAAACTCCATTCATTTACTGTAAATACATTTTACGGAGAGATACTGTTTACAGCAGCTACAGGTATAAAACACGGGTTGATCATTAAGAAAACAACGAATCGATGACAAATCGTGAATATGATTGACTTCTAAAATTGATTATTCAAAATATTCTTTCGATGGAAAACAATACATTTTTAATAAGTATTTTACTGTTGAGTATTTAATCTACAAAGAACTACCCTTATTCAGCTTGTTAAGTCTGTTTAAGAGAATGAATTCAATTCTATTCAAGAAGAAAAGACTTTTACATATTTCATTTCTGATTTTAAAAAAATGTAGTAATGGAAAGCACAGTTTTTACAGTCAACTCATTTCAAAGATTGAACTATAACTTGAGAAAAGAAAACACTGAACGGAAACAAAAAATGTAAAGTAGAAATGATTAATAATTAATGCTTGCTTGGTAAAGATAATTGGGATTTTTTTGCTGTGGACAATTAAAATATATACCGGTACATTAAGATAATTCGATGATCAAATCTGTTTGCAACGTGTGCTCAAGATATACGTTAGCATAGACTAGTAGAATGGATTTCTTATATCCTTTGTATTGAAAGGATGAAATCGAAAAATTTTGTTAATGTTGTTTTTTATGAGAACGAGATTTTTGAAATTAACGTCTTACTGAGCAATAACTCTTGTAATTATCTTCATATTGTACCTAATACATATCGTGTACAACGATAATTCAAATAATAATCTTTTGTTCAGGACATTATCTATGTAACAGTACTTTAGAAAATATGTTTTACATTTTTTAATCATTTATTTGTAAAAGATTCAACGAATATCAGACAATCCAGGCGTACAATATATAAAATTAGCATAAGATGATAAGTGGATTTTATATTCTAATTTTGAATTTGAATACGGTACCAATAATTTTGAATAGTGATTTGAATCGTAAAAACATTTATTGATTTGTAGGACCTAGGAAAAGACTTAACAGAAGTATCGTTTTCTGTGGTGTCTTTAACATCGTAATAATAATGCTAAAATTATTAATTTTAGACGATACATGTCTCTCACAGAGTTTTAATCGACTCTCTAATCAGATTCCCGTTAAGAACTTATAAGTCTACATAGTGATTGCGATATTACTTTGATCTTTTGTGTACAAAATGGTTGAAATATCACACGTATTCTTAATAATCCGATGAAGGTAAACATTTTATAAGAGCTAATCTAATATTCTAAGAAAAATATTTACTGGTTTTCTTCCATAACCAGAATTGGACACGTTTTTCATCAGTACTTGTCAATTAATTTCTGTGAACACACTCTTTGTTTCAAAAGTAAGTCGACAATTCCCAACAGTTACAATTCAAAATTGTAACCTTAAAATGTTTATTATATTGCACGAACATCAGCAAACTTAATGTTAATATTTCTGAAAGTTTGAAGATAAATTGAAGTGTGCACAAAAGTTAAACATTTCCTCCTAAAAAAAATGTTTGAACAAGTAAAAGAACTTGGGATGTCCTCCATCAAAGACTAGGGAATTAATCATTCTGGTACTAGTGCTCTGAACTTTATTTGAGGAGTCAAGAAGACAAGGGATACAAGCTATATTGACGAACAAAAAATGTTCGAGGTAATCTTTTATTTGTAACTCTTAATCCAAGAAACATTGGAACTTAGTATCTCCATGTAAAAAATATAACAATTTTGTGTCACATATATTTTG